>JANHFX010026241.1:0-84267 GCA_027560015.1 Chloroceryle amazona
GCTGGAGAGCAGCCCTGTGGAGAAGGACCTGGGAGTCCTGGTGGACAACACGTTCTCCGTGGGACAGCAATGTGCCCCTGTGGCCAGGAAGACCAATGGTATCCTGGGGTGCATTAAGAAGAGCGTCTCCAGCAGATCAAGGGAGGTTCTGCTCCCCCTCTACTCTGCACTGGTGAGACCTCACCTGGAGCATTGTGTCCAGTTCTGGGCCTCCCCAGCTCAAGAGGGACAGGGATCTGCTCGAGAGAGTCCAACGGAGGGCTACAAGGATAATGAAGGGACTGGAACACATGCCTTCTGAGGAAAGGCTGAGAGACTTGGGGCTCTTCAGTCTGGAGAAGGGAAGACTGAGAGGGGATTTGATAAATGTTTATAAAGATATGAGGACTGAGTGTTGGGAGGAGGGGGGCAGCCTCTTCTCACTCGTGCCCTGTGATGGGACAAGGGGGAATGGATGTAAGCTGGAGCACAGGAGGTTCCACCTTAACATGAGGAGGAAGTTCTTTACTGTAAGGGTCACAGAGCGCTGGAACGGGCTCCCCAGAGAGGTTGTGGAATCTCCTTCTCTGAAGATTTCCAAGACCCGCCTGGATGCGTTCCTGTGTGACCTGTGCCAGATTCTATGATCCTGCTCTGGCAGGGGGGTTGGACTTGAAGATCTCCAAGGTCCCTTCCAACCTCTGACATCCTGTGATCCTGTAACGTATTGAAGGAAACAGAAAGTGCTCAAACAAAAATCAATCAGAAGGTATGTAATTAAAAAAAAAAAAAAAAAGGAATAACAAAATACATTTATAAGCCAAAAATCTGCCTTGGTCCCTCTGCTCCCTCCTTAAAACACATAAACCAACCCAAGGTATATATTAACATAAACAGTGTGAAGTCTGTGTTACATAGTAGACAGTGTTAAATTATTATAATGTTTCCATCTGCTATTAAAATTATTCTGTTAGATAGAAAGCTTTTCTACTGTATTCTATCAGCTGGTAGTTAGTTTCCTAAGAGCATCCTGATGGAAGCTGATCTTGACTAGAGATTGTAATTAGCAAAAGACATGTAGCCAGAATATTTCTCCCCCAAAGATTCTACCTTAGAGTTCCAAATATCCCGCTCTTTGTCTAGGATATGAAGACACGAGGTGGAGAAGCATGTGTCTGCTCTGAAGCAAGGCTGTAATGTATATCTGCTTGTAGCTCTTCTAGTGCATATCACCATTTATTGGTTAGGTGCATTAGAGAGATAGTCCCTGTTCCTTTAAAAATAAATCAAAATCTTTTGAAGTTTGTGAAGCAGCTTCATTACCTCACTCCTTTGTCTTGCTTCTTGATTCCTACCTCAGTGTTAACAAGGTTAAAATCTAGCCTTTTATAAAGCATCATTGTGTTTTGTTGAGATGCCTTTTCACATTGTTTTCCTTCTCAGTGAAGGATAAAATTGTAATCCATTATTTCTCAGCAGATGGCTAGGTAAAACGTGCAGAAATGTGAGAAGACCCACAGTAAGTTTAAAATACTAGCAGTGTAGAGGCACATCTTCTACACAGCTTCCAGTCTGCAGTACAGTGCTAGGAATTTGCTAATTTTGAAACATCTATTTCTGTGTTAAAATTGAAAAGCAATAGGCAAAATGAGAGAAAACACAACCTTGTTGTTTAATGCTATTACTAATAGGTGACATGGAAAGCTGGTTTTTGTGGGAATGTTCTGACTTTGTGGGTGGATGTTGGGGAGAATACGAGTTATACAGTCTGTCTCCCATCTTCTGTCTTCAGGATTTGGCACCTCTGACAAAGTAGCTCTCAGGAGAGAAATATGATTTGAAACATAATTATGGACTAAAAAAGGTGCTCTTAATCTATATCATGATCATTTGATTTAGCTATTCCAAAGTCGTCTACCAGGAAATCAGTCTGGCCCTTTTTCCAGTGCCAGATAAAGGTATTTTAAGTGGCAGTGTTTTGTTATTAATACTGCTGTACAGTTGTACATGGGTGGGAAATGCAGAAGTAATGTAGGAAATGATTTCCCATTTCTAACTCACCTCATGATCTTGAGATACTTTCCAGCCAAATTCTTTACCTGATAAAAATTAGCAGACAAATATATAAAAATTTAAGATACTAAAGGTGTAAAAATATTAGAGTACATGATGATTATTTTAAATGTTTTGTCTTCTTGACCTTTTAAACAGGTTAACTTCCACTGCATGATTTAAACGGCTTTGTTTTAACTAGTGTATACGTTAGAAAATGAGTTTTCTCAAGTTTTTGAACAATCTTGTTCTGTTTTAGTATCTCTGATCTTCCATTATTTTTCATAGGTGTTACTGAATTGATAGAGGTCATGATACTGCCTTGAGGGAGGGGACTGCAAAAAGAAAATGTTTGTGACTCTCTAGACAGAGTTGAACAAAATTCACTGCTGTGAAATGCTTAATTTAGAAGTGATTAATTTGTAGAGGAATCAATTTTCACTTTTTCTATAGCAGGAGTTTTTTCTGACACGGTATTCCTAATTCAGATTGCAGAATACAAAGTTGTATACAAAGTTGCTGAAAGTAAGTAACCTTGACAAATTTGACAGGAATCCTTCATCTCTTTTTTTTATTCATTGATGACCGTTAGCTCCATGGTTGTTATCATCATTTAGTCATATTTTCTTGACTTTTTAACTGTCAGTAGGGATGTATATCAGCTGCTCAAAAATGTTAGCAAGAACAGTGTAGCTAAAATTACATTGTGTTTACACATGTCTTCTTGAATAATTTTCTTGTAACACTTCCTAACATAGCCGATTATTATCATCTGGAACTTTCATTTTAAACACTAAACAAACTTCTGAAAAAGTGATACTAAATTATCAACAAGTTCCACGTGAGCAGGGGATTGAGTCCTCTCGAAGCTCTGATGTGCAGAGTGGGCGTGATTACTGGGAGAATGCCTGTGCAGCAAACTCCACATGCTCCAAACCAGAGCTGTGGAAACTGGTAGAATGCCAGAAATCAGATGCTGCTTGGGGAGAGGGAGACTGAGACTGAGCAGCTGAGAATGGCAAAGCGGTTGGAGATAGACAGGTGAAGAATAAACAGGAACATAGACATTAAGGTCAGAGGGGAAGAAAGCATCACTGGGTAGATGAATATGGTTTCAGTTGAATAGCCGAAAAAGAAATTAAGTTAAAGGGGAAAGATCCACATTAAAAACCTGTGGCAAAAATGTCTGACTGTGTTCTCTCCCAGAGTATGGAACTGACCATAAGATCTTTTATTTTTTATTTTTTTAAACAGTGCTTCTCCCTTTAGGAAACTGCTTTGGGAATGCTGTGACTGTGTGTATTTATCCCCTGTTAATTGCTTTAAAATATTATTATGTTCCATTGTTGCCAGTTGCTATGTTAGGAAGCAGAAAATTATATTTTACATTTATTGTTCAATAACATGCTAAGCTTTCCATTTGTTATCTTTTCAGTAGCAACCTTCTCACAGTTACTTTAAAATAGACAAGTTATCTTTTTCACTGTCAGTATAAGGATTTGTCTACTGGGAGAGAATTTTCTATCATTTAGTATTGTTTCTTTAATATTCAGAGAAATTTCTTAGGGATTAGATTTATTAACCTATCTCTCTAATTTTTACTTCTTTTCTAGCAATTTTGACTTTGGGATAGCTATTCCTCCATCAGTTCCTCCTATATTTTAATTTATTGTGTTCTTAGTATTTCAAGGAAAGTATTTTTTTGATTTTTCAAAATAGATAACCCACAGTGATAATAACAGGGAGGGTATCTGTTCTTGACTGCTCAAGATGAATTTCCTTAAAAACACCATCCAGTGAGCACACCTTAAGGAATATTGCTGTCTATCGCAATGGCCCTTCTGGTTGATCTAGTTAACATGGAAAATACATGGAAATCGGAAGTCTGCTGTACACATATGGCAGGGGACAAAGAGTCTTTCTGATGTAATATGTAACTCTTAGAAAGTACAAATGTGATCAGCACTGACTGGAGAGAGACAAAACCTACAGGATTTTTTGCAAGATGAGACTTCCGTGTGTAGATTTTTTAAAAAGGGCAGAGGAGGAGTAACACCTTTTCCCTTTCTCTACCTGATGCTTCAGCTGACTATGATTTCCTAGCTCTCTCACCCAAATCTGCATTTGCTTGTTTTTTTCCCGTTATTCCCTTTCCTGTTAATATTATATATTTTAAAGAAACTATTTCTATCTGGATTTGTGTATGAAAGTCGCTGTAGAGAGCTAAGTGCTGTTATTAGAAGTGTTAATTCTTTCCTCTAAAATTACCGATACAAAGCTATTATAAAACAGGACCTTCTACAAAAATCAGTCACCACCACCTTCTTTAAAAAAAAAATAAATCAGTTGGGGATCAGGCAGGGATACAGATTTTTCTACAGGGGTATTTTGATATATATTTTTTAGTTGTTAACAGAAATAATTAATTGCAGGTATACAAATTTCTTATTCCCTTTTCTGACACAGAAAAAACAGAATCATGAGCACATACAGGCAGAAGAGATTTCGCTGTCTCAACTGTCAGGGTGCAACTACACGTCGTCAAAATGTTTACTTGAACTACATAGCTCAGAGAAAGTAGTTACAAGTAATTTTCAGTCTGTAGGAAGACCTTGTGTAATGAAGATTACTCTCTATATTTGAGCTCTTTCTGTTGCAAAATTCACTGCCAAAATCCAGATCTGTGTCTCTGACTGACACTGTCGTGTGCAAAGCCAAGTAACAGGGATTTGTGGTTTGTACAAGAAGAATTAAATGAGAGAACTGCTATATTAGACCTTGGGACCATTACCTTCTCCCAGGTGAGAGATGGTGATAAAATACTTAACTCTGTAAGATACATGTATCCAAAATTAGAAATCTCCCCTACAGTTACAGTCAAAGTGTTTCACACCTACCACCTGGCAGGGTCAGCCTGGCTTTCTTTTCATTCGTTAAAATCCTAATCACTGCCAGGGACTAAGGAATCACGCTATATGACTAAAGTCTCTTTTGTCTCTTTTTTTGGAAATGGAAACATTTTCTAGCTAATGGAGAGGATTCCTTTCACAAACACAAATATGTATCTTTCATGATGTAAATAACAAAAAAATACTAATGACAGTGTCAAATGTTCAAGTGTGGCAGACTCGGGAGAACCCAAGGAGAATGTAATTGGTACTTAGCTACATTTCTCCTTCAGGCTTTAATAATGTTTTTAACCTTGTGGTTGTTTTTCCTTTAATGTGGTAGAGAGAAATGACAGGTAGTCATTTTTGCTATTTTCTGTTTCTATGGAAACCCAGTGTTTGCAGTAACAGTCTTACTGTAAGCTCTGTAATCCTCCCCTGGGGCTTCTAGCCAATATGGTAACTTAATAATTCATGAGCATTAAGCCTGAATTTGCTGGGAAGCAAATTCAGTTGCTTGGAGCCATTTTCTCAGAGCTGTGTTCATTTCCCTTACAGATTTTGTGTTCTTTTTTCTAAGGTATCGTTATAAAATACACTCCATAAACTAAAGCAGTATACTTTTCTTCCCTTGGTTTTGAAACTGAGGTTAGTGCAGATCTGCTGGATAAGGCAGCTGATGAAAGAGCTCCTCTCCCTCCCCTGCAAAAAAAAAAAAAAAGAGGAAAACACCAAACACAACCCATCAGCACTTGCCTGAAAAGGAAGATTTTAAATAGTCCATGAATCATTGTTCAGACAGTATGCAAACCGAAAGTTCATAGAGGTGATCTTTCTGTCTCAGGGGTTTAGGAGTGACTGCTGTGGTTGATGGATTACTCAAATACTGTGGAGCCATGGGATCTAGTATGCACTGTTGGTTTACATTTTACATTGGAATTGAGTTCCTTGTAGGCATGATATCAGTCTGTACTTATGCTTTGACTTACTTTCACACTTAAACCGCGAACTGGAAACTCATCATGTGGAGCACCAGGAGACTTTATTATTAGGTCAGTCTTACAGCAGATGTAAGGACTTAGATGATTTTAAAATTTTTTTTCCAAGAGGATGAACAAAAATTAGCAATTCTAAAAAGCGAAGAATTCTGCCTTTTAAAGAATGGTGGCAACAAGCAGATGCATTGTGACATATTTTCACAAAAAGGAAACACTTTTGTTAAAAGTGTTCATCAACTTCCCGCAAAGCAGTATTTACACGGGACTTCAGCTCTTAGGAGAAGCCCAAATTATTCACTGTTTGGTATTAGCTTGTCCAAACTTGTGAGTCTTAGAGACTGCAGTTCAGTTTTCTCCACCTTCCACCCCCACTGAACCTCAGGTATCTCTTTTGTGGTGTTTCCCTTCTAACTTAGGAATGTTTTGAAACAAGCACAATTTTTCTTTTTTGAGCTTTAAGAAATATGTTGTTCATGTTCCAGTAATTCCTGATGTTGTTCCATTCACCTGGTAAACATATTGCCCTTGTAGATCTTGTACACAGAATGGTAGGAGGAATGCAGCAGTATTTCATGGCACTGATAAAGCAAGCTACCCAAAATGTCATGTGCACAGCAAGACTGCGGTATTTTGAAGTCAAGTGTTGGCAAGGTTTCTGTTGTCGTAGAGAATGAATACTCTTCCTGAGGTCCATCCTGCATGAGCTGGGCTGGCAGTGCAGAGTGTATTCTGAAGATGTATCTGGGACTAAAAAAAATGGTGCTTTAAATGTAATTTATTAAAATTACTATGATATTCCTATGTCAACTCAAAATTATTCTAAAATACATGTCAGGCATATCAGCATTCTGAGAAATTAAATAATATCATGATTATCACTGTTTTAATGACAGGACTGGGTATGATGAAAGGAAGTGAACTGTACTGGCTAGGCAGGTCTTTGTATGTAGCCTGTTCCTGCTACCTGCTGTGACAGCATTTGCAGACTTGTGAATTTTTATTTTATATGCAGGTAGGGATTTACATGACACTGGAAGAGTGAGAAAGAAACCTAGGAAGACACTGAAAGAAGATCGAGAACTAACATACAAGTTGTTATATGACCTTCTCTGCTACCATATAACCCTTTTTGCTATGCATTAGTACACATCATTAGACCAATATGTATTTTAAAAATAACACTCTTAGACGGGTTTGGTCAAACGCTAGATGCAGAAAGCTCAATTAAATACAGCTTTTGAGAAAGGATTGAAATGATTGTTAAAATGTTTGGGTTTTTCAGTTTTCTGGAAATAAGAAGAACTGAGGAAAATACAAAAAATGAGGGAATAGATTTGTACCTTTTCCCTTTTATTGGCACATTGGAATCGAGAGGGTGAAGGAGGTGGCTGTTTCTGGGAGAAATGGCTGCTGAACCATTGTTTAATGCAAGAGATAACGTAAAAGATGTGAGGTTTCTGCTTAAGGGGATTGACAGCCTAATGTGTCTCTGACAGCTTCAGGAAACAAATCTCCTATAGTCTGTTGAAGATTTTTTTTAATCCATGTTACTTATCATCACTTTCTGAGTCAAATAGAGAACTGATCTGCAGTTTCTCTACAGACTGCTGTTGCTTTGACACTAGGCATCTGTTAATGCTGTACCTACATTCGTTAATTGATACACGGTCAGAATTTTGCCTCACAACCCCATGCTAATTAAACTCACCAATGAGTTAATACAAGGGACCTCACTAATCTATTCCAAGCTGCTGCCAGGTCTTTTGTTGTCATCTTTGCATGTTAGGCAAAAAAAAAAAAAGAAGAAATGCCCCGCAAACAAGCAACCTCAATAACAGAAACTCCCCACAGGCGTAATGCCATTCCTGCTCACCCAACAGTAAATTCTGTCCCTGTTTGCCCCTTCCTTCATGCTGAAAATGTAATGTCCCAAACCACTGATTGCTTCCTTCCTTTTTGCAGAAACAGATGCCTGTTCAGTATGGTCTTGCTTTTCAGGCAGTTAAAGGAAGCCAAGAAATGAGACACTAGGTCTCTTTCATTTTTCTTCCTTTTAGGAAAAAGAACAAGAAGCTATTTGACTTTGCTAATCAGAGAAATGTTTCTTATATTTGAGTAGCTTTAGCAGTTACTAATCATGTGAGTGATTGTGAAACCTGACATTGCTGCACAAGAGGTGGTTTCACTGTGATGTGAGTTAGCACAGGAGATATTGCAGTTATGAGTTATTGAAGATTGCTTGTAGCATGCAGGAGCAAGAGGAATAAGTAAGCTTTAAGATACTGATAGTGTTGCATGTCGTAGGTCTCAGCAAGGTAAAAATGTTAATTCTTTTCTATCTTTTGCTGCATTTATCTCGTTTCTTTGCAAGAGAGAACTGGTTTTGGTATGCTTTCAGAATAGCTGAAAATTAATATTTTTTTTTTCCCCGGTAGTTTTATCAAGCAGACTGCATCAAATACTCAGTTCCTCCCTATACTTAATTTCCACTACTCATTTGGTAATTATAAATAATAACTTTTAAAATTTCTCTTATGATTTATTTGAGGGGTTTTGTTTTGTTTTTAAGAGTAGCATGTGTCACTTTTCTTTAAGCAAGCAGATCATATTCAGTCGTAATAAAACTAATACTTATTGTGTACAAACACGAGTAGTTATTTCATATGGCGTTTACTTGGATTTGTTATTTTGTTTTTAGTAAAGTGGCCTTTACTGTTGTCTAGATTCTCTACGTTCTCTCATCTTTGTGCAGAAGATAAGCTTGATCGGTAGACACACATAAGACTGAATTTTTTCAAAGGAATTAGCTCCCAAAATAAGAAATTGACCGAGGTCCTGTTAAGTTTCTTGACCCTAAATGTGTGTTATCTTTGTCTAAAAAAAGGAGCTATAATTTTAGCTGAAGGCAGAGGATCTTCAGAAATTCTGGAGATTAGAAACAAAACAGTAAGTTTAGGAGACATGACCTTCAAGGGAAGGTGGAAAAACTTGAGGTGGCCTAGTCAATTGTTTGCCTGTTAGCACCCCTGTCTTTTTGTTCTCCTAGACCTGTCAGTGGATCTGTCCTCTGATAGAAGGACTCTGTTCATGTTCCAGTCATCAAATGCTGCAGTTCGCTCAACATCCCCTTAATTATTTAGTAACACAAGCTCAAGAGGATGCAAAGGAGGACTGGAAATTAAAGGAAGGAATTTTAAGGTTGTTACTGAGGTCTTCTGGAGTAAGGGAACAATTGATGAATAGGCAGGTGAAAAAGATGGTTGTCTGCTTCATTTCTTGAAAAGTGCTGGAATATGGGGGCAGGGACCAGATTTTCTCTGTGTCTGTTACAAGAAAAGGTTGAATTGTAAATTTTAAAAGATTTCCACCTCATAATGGTTTAAAACCTTGCAAGAGGTTATCAGATGAGTCTCCAGAATATCTCTTTGGATGTTTTCAAAGCAGACTAAGCAATACAACTTTTGGTAATGTATCAAGTATAAATAGACTATCTAGGCTCAAAGACATCACAGTCCCTTCTCAGCCATTGTCAGAAAGACAGCCTGCTCAGGATTCTGTGGCATAAAGCACTGTATTTCATTCAGTTATGAAAATAAAATGCTCATTAGTGCTGAAGTTATTTTTTAAAGACCACCTGTATTGGAAGTTCAGAAATACAGAACTTACTGGAGAAATAAAATATAACTTGTAAATTTATATTGAGACCAATGGAGATTAAAGAGCACTTATAACATTACTTGTTGAAGATTTTCAATTTAAAATTATATATATTTGTGTGGTACATACATATATTATAAATTACTGTAAAGTTCACTAATAGTAACTCTGCAAATGACTAGTGAGAATTTTTAAAGCATGACAGCCTCAATACTTTCCCAGGTTCAGTATATCTGGGACTGTTAAACTCAAAGATGCTGCTGCTATTTGTGAGCTTCACTTTGGTGAAAGATGGTTGTACATATCAGCAGAGTATTACTGTATGCATTCTTTATTCTTCCGCTGTTTCTGTAATTATCCACTACTGACCATTGTTGGGGATAGGCTAGGGAGGGTAAGATGGACATTTCATATGAAGAGCCATTGTTTTGGTTTGTCTGTTTTTGGCTTCAAGTCAGTTTATCTGTGGACCAGTATCTTGTGCTTCTGTAATATTGGATAGTAGTATAAATTTCCAGCATTTTTATCTCAGAATTTGAAAATACCCTTAGTCTGCAGTACATTTTCAAATTTCTGTTTTGCCTTTTTATAAATCTTCATCTCACAGAGGATCTTGGTGCTCTGCTGGTGTTTTGGTCAGTCATCCTCAGAATAGAGAACCAGCCTTGATCTGACCACTGCAATGAAAGTGAAAATATTTCAGGTGCTCACTATATAAGGTATAATAACTTCCAGGGATAACTTCAGTCAAATACAACTGAGCCATCTTTGATAAACACTTGGTTTTGGATTAACATCTTCGCCAGTGAACACATTTTCCTCTGCAGATGTGACTTACATTGCTCATAATCTTCAATTGGCAGGCTACTTGTCCTATTTCCTCCCAATCCTAGGCCGCGTGCATCAACTTTGTGTTCATCTATGATGCCCCTGTTTGGTGGCCAGATTACATTCCCAGCAGCATAAGTAAAAGAACAGTTGGCCAGAGATCTTGTTTGTGTAGCATGGATCTATTTTATGCTCTTATCCTTAAAAATGGGACACGATTAGTATGCACAAGGCACAGTAATTATTTTTCAGTGTACTAGTAGCAGGTGGTGGCAAATTTACATTTAACAAAAAAACTACAATCATTTAATTATTGTTGTTTCAAGTTCAGTTTTAAAGAGGACTGATGTTTACTTTGTGAAAGTAGTTTTTGTAGCTCTGGAGGTCAGGAGAGTTGTTTTTCTTTAATTGCTTACTTATTAAAATTGAAGTCTCCTTAAGCAATGGTTTTGAAGACACTGGAAGTACTGATTTTTATTGCTGTGGCTTGGAAAGAACATTGTTATGAATTAGTATCTTTTTAAATTGCTACATATTTTTAATTATATAAAGCATGATTAGGAATGGGTGATATAAAAGCTAGTTATCTTCTGGTTTACTCTGTGTATTAACCAGAGCTTACCTGGGAGCATCACTGTAACTGGTCCTGCCAGCTCCTCTTTATTGAGTAAGGAGAGCTTGAATGCCAGCAACTATAACTGCTGCGAACAGCTATTTCAGCTGATGTGAACATCTAGAGTTCCACTGGTAGTGCTGGAGGTCCTGTTTGTGTAACCCTTCTGCAGGAGCAACAAAGGGCTGAGGCAAACAGCTGGAAGTAGTAACCATTTTGGCCATGCAGCTTGAACTGATTGTTGTTATGAGGTTTCACAGCCTTAATCAGTTAACAGAAAAATAATGGGCACAAGACTGAGTTAATGATAAACATTGAGAATGTAACTAATGTGGTTTTATGGAGAATACATCTTGTTTTGAAAAAAATTCTTACTTCAGTTTTTGTGATTTATGTATTGCGTAGAGGTAACTGTGAACCGTAATGTTCTTGTAGTGTAACTGTTGCTGCCGTGTACAGTTGTGACATTTTACTGCATTCCACTTAACGATTCATAGAATTCTTACTAAAAGATTAGGTTATACCATGTCATTAGTGTTTGCTACAACATTCTTAATTTACTAATTGACACCTCAGAAAGTAGCTGTAGGTAAAGAGCCATCAAATAACTGGTTTGTGTGGTTTCCTTGGGGCACGTTAGCACACTCTGAGGTTATAAGCATCTGCTGCAAATTAATTGAAATTGTTGCTGAATGAGGCCGTGGGATACATGGAAATTGGAGCAATAGTGAGTAGCAGGGGCAGTGGAATAGCCAGTGAGCATCATCTGGACTGCTTAGAAAGATAAAGTTCATCAAGCAATCATGCAGAGATGTGTATCAAGATGTGTAAGTCACGCTTACAGAATTAGGGACCACTCTGACAAATACAGTAATTTTGAAAATATATCAGTATTTACAAAGGACAGGTTGCTTCATGTGAACTTTCAACATAATGCTATAGTAAAAAGGCTGATATATGATGTTTGTTAAATTACAGTTAGGAATTGTAGGGACTTGACTTCATGTGTGTGAAATACACGTATGTGTCTATTTGTATTTACAGTGTGGGTGATACCAATACTAGAAAGCTTACAAACTTACGTTTTTAGATCTGTTCAAAAAATGCTGTTGAAAAATTGTCCTATGTATAAGTTCCATAAAACAATTCCAGCACTTTTTTTTGCATTTCTTGTCAGTATTAACTTGCTTATTTGTTTGGGGAGATGTTTGATTACATAATCTAATTATTGACTGATATCACTACACTGTAAGAAGTTATCTTTGCTAAAGGGTTCTTAAGGTACGCAAAAGTGTGTAAAAAAGTGCAGTGGCTATGCGCTGAAACCAGACCTTTCCAAGCCCATGTTAAGCTATGCAGTTTAACAGTAGAGATGAATAAATAGCCTTTTGGAGCAAACTACCAAAGGAAGCCATGCGTACTCTGTATTCTCATACTTTTCAGGCCAGCAGTGGATAATATGCTGGAAAATGTGTTTTAGTCAAATAAGGGTTACTGGAGTTGATACAATCATAAATGGATAAAAGAGAAATGATTTGTGATATAATGGAAGTGTAACTAGAAGATTTAATGATGTGCTCTTGCTTTATTTTTATGAATCTGTAGGAAGAAAATTCTAGTCAATACTTAGTGTGTATCACACATCTAGTGAATAAGTAAATTACTCATCTAATTTTTTTGTATGCATAAAGTCTGTATTAAGAATTAATATCAATGTCCGTGGTTTACCATCCATAGTAAGGATTCTTTATTTTGCAGTCTGGCTATACATACTGGGTTTGCTGTTAAAAGGAGAATTTAATTTGATTGATAAGCAGATCTATCAATAGAATCTTAATGTACTTGAATTAGTACATGCTTCTGTAAATACTATAGGTTGAAGGGCATTGTTTAATTGGTAATCTTGTTACTTTTAGCTTTGAGTGGATTTTAATGAACTCATTGTTACTGAAGGCAGTGTATGCCTCAGCAGTTGTGTTAGCCTTTGCCTGAAGTACTTGTGTTCAAATCCTTTGCTTCATATAATCACATTATTTTAATGTTACTGCATCATGAATATGCATCAATGTGATGTTTTCACATGCAGAGCACTTGCTATTAAAAGTCTGCTACGGTATTCCATGTAATTATATTGAGATTGGTGAGTATTGTGTCTCATGCTTTGGGAATTAAAAAAAATTATAATACCTAGTTCATCTTTTTTTAAAAAATAAGTACCTGTATTTTTATGTTGAAGTGTATACATGAATCTCTTTTTAATATTGTTTGCTTTTCAGTGAGAGGTTTATGGTGAGGTTAAACAAGAATGGAGGCCCCAGGAATCCGGAGAAGATAGATCGAATGTGTGCGCTTTTCACAGTACGTGCCTGTTCCTTTTCTTCTTCCCTTACAGTAGTGTGACTGTAGATGTAGTCAACCAGAATGGAGAAAAACCCAATTCTTCCTTTCCACTATATTGAGGCGAACAAAAGCCTTCTCTAAGTTTTCTTACGGTTCTAACTAAATGTTAATATAAGAAAATGGATGTACTTCTGAATTATTTTCATGGCTAAGTAAATATTCTCAAGTGCTTTCTTGTAAGTGCATTTGTTCGTGCTTATAGTTTGAAATGTTTATTGTCATTGCATGTACTATGCTCATAAACAATAGGGCCCAGGAAAAAACTGCATTGGCCTGAACATAAATCAAGGCACTTTTTTCAGAATCCAAGTCAGAAAAACAACTACAACAACACACACAGAAAATGAGAAAATTCTCCAAACAGATTTTTGTCATGGCCCAGTCAAGAATCCAGGTAGATGGTGCAGCAGTAGCCTCCCAGGTCAACAGCACAATATGTATGTTGTGGAACAGAAAGACCAGGAGATGCTGCAGAAGCCAAGCTAAGCTACAGAGAGTTGGTTGTAATAAAGGAAACACTGTGATTTCTAAGTTTCTACAGCAGATCTGTGCAAATAGATACCCGGTTCTGACACAGAGCAGATATGACCAACTGTACCAGAAGTCTTTAACCATCTGTGCCAGAAAGACAGGCTAATTAATATCTATCTATGGCTCCTACCAGATGATGCCTTAGTTGAGAGTGAAATAGCCGGCTAAGATTTATTTACTTCCTTTTAATTCTTCCAACTCATCTCTCACCTTACTGCCTTACTGTTTCATGGGTTTGGTTATGCTGCAGTAATAGTTTCAAAACACTCAGGCTTTAATATTGCACTGGTCTTAAGTTCTGTTAAAAATTGCCTTAGAATCATGTGTTAGACCATGATTTTATCCGTCACTTCTTCTCAGAATATGGAAATCTAGAGACACTGAAACTTAACAGCTCATCACAGAATAACTGTAAGGAATTCCAAATCCCAAGTGTGATAAACACCTTCCATCGTGACTCACCTTTAGCTAGTGCACATGCTAGAAGCTGTTTGACAGAAGTATTTTTACCTTCAGTGAAGAAAAAAAAGGTGTCAGACAGCTTTAGTTCTGGCAGCAGAATCCTTTAAGGTCAAGCAGACATCACCATTCCCATTCCTCCTTTAGGAAGACAAATGAATTTCCTCTCAAGGTACAGAGAATATCCAGCCAAATGTAAGGATACTCAGTTCTGCCTCTACCTGGATATAAGAGGTGCTGATCTATCCAAAAAAATACTGACGCTGACATCAGTAGCTGTTCTGGCCTTGGCACCATCAGTGAAGTACCATCAGCCTGGAGAAGAGATGACTCAGGGGGGACCTCATCACTCTCTACAGCTACCTGAAGGGGTCAGGCTCTTCTCCCCGGCAGCTAGTGGCAGGATGAGAGGGCATGGCCTGAAGCTGCGCCAGGGGAGGTTTAGGTTGGATATTAGGAAGCCCTTACTCATGGAAGGGGTCATTAGATACTGGAATGGAGTGCTCAGGGAGGTAGTGGAGTCGCCATCTCTGGAGGTGTTTAAGGAAAGATTGGATGTGGTGCTTAGTGATATGGTCTAGCTGATGTCATGGTGATGGGTCATAGGCTGGTCTTGATGATCTTGGAGATCTATTCCAGTCTCACTGATTCTGTGAAGTGCTGCCATCTATTAAACATCTACAGAGCTAACGGTGTCTTAATACTGATAGTGACACTAAAGACTCCACTGTTGGTACTTCAAACCAAGTATCTCTCTCTCTTCTAAGAGAAAGGTGGTTAGGTATCTGGATCATGCAGAAGGGTTGAGTGTAGGGCTAAGAGTTGCTGTAAGGATAATTTCCAAAAGGCAGCACAGACTGGTTCCTATCAAGTTTGTCTCTTTCTGGCCTTTGAGGTTCATCATTAAAAATATATCCACCATAAAATCTTCCCATCACACTGATTCCATACTACTCCGGGTAATCTAACAACTGTCCTGTTTCACCCTGTATCCTGAAGAGTGTGAAACAGTTTTGTTCTGGTGACTTGCAAACCAGTCTTCATACACTTTCAAAAACATGGAACATAACCTAATTCCAGCAGAGACCTGCTGCATGTCATGAATGGGACCATCCTAGTCTAGAAGAGGCCAGCCCCAAGTGCTGCAGACATGCCTCTCTATAGCACCTGTCCTTCTGACTGAGGTCCCTCCCAAGCTGCCTTGCTTTTTAACTGTACAGAACCACCAAAGCTGCTCTCCGAGGTGCTCTACACTTGTTGTCTGTCACTCTCTCTAGTAGTGTGTATACTCTAGATAGCAGGAATTATGATTAAATGATATTATAATAAAATTATATGGGAAAAAAATACACTTTTGATACAGTATTTTTCACCAATTTATTCAAACAATTCTCCAAAGTAAGTAGCAAAGGAGCAACAAATAATAGCTTTTTGAATAACCATTTTGTCTGCAATGGTTCTATCTTACTGTAATTTTTAAAAATTATTAAATGCTTCTAAAATTAAAAAAAAAAACCCAAACCTGATACTCAGGTTTGTTCCCAAGTTGGTCTTTGTCTTGATTTTAAATCTATTTATTTCTTTGCCTTCCCCCCCCACAATCCACAGTGTCTTTCTAAATGCTAATATTTCCCAGAGGCAACAAGCCTCATATCTTGGGTAATTTAAGGTATCCCTGGCTTTTCCTGCTATCACTGTTGCTTCTAGGGATTCAGCTGTCTCCTTGTGTAAGATATCAAAATGACTTAGTTTTGGGGTTTAGATCTGCTGTCATATCATACCAAAGGTGAGAAACTGCTTACTCTGAAGATGAAAGCTCACTCAAGTAAATGTCAGCTGATGCATGCTTTAGAAAAATTAAAATGTCACTACACAGTATAAGCTTGCTGGTTTGGGGAAATGTCTTGCTCTCTGTGGCCTGTGTGGATGGCCACTGAATTTGGTAAAGCTGTTTTAAATAACTTACTAGTGGCAGACAGGTATCCTTGATTGCACTGTTTTGGGAGTGGCAGTGTTTTGGTTTTTAATACCCGATTAGACCTTTATAGAAATGAGCATTGTAAAGAACAGACCATTATTACAGAGAAGCTTTTTTTCATATCCATTATGGTGAAAACAAAATTAGGGTTGTTTTTCTGAAAAGCCATGCAATTGGAATTATTATGAAATCATTTTGTTTATCGACCACGATCATTTAAGGATGTGGGAAATAAACCCTGTGGATGCCATGATCAGAACACCTTTCTGGAAAGTAATTTATTTATATTGCGCACAAACAAATAATAAATGTAGTTTGTCCTCTTCTGGGTCCTAAATCATATGCATGGATTTTCTGCAAAGAAATAATCTGAGGTCTTCCTCACAGGGGTTGGGTTTTTGATTGTTTGGCCCATGTCATGGTAAGAGTTTCTTGCCTTGTAAAAAGCCTCTGCTGTACAAAATGAAATATAAGGCCATCTGGGCTCACATTTTTTCTCTTTTGATTGTGGCACAGTGTATTTTTTGTGAAATTGAAAAGTGACTAAAGTGTGAACTCATCAATATGTGCATGCCCTACCATTTTCTGTTATTTTGACAGCAGCCCTTTGAAAAACTAGTTCTCTGAATTGCTGTTAATTAGAACTGTTAATCTGATAGTATAATAAAATTCCCCCTGTCAAATTACAGATATTTTTAAAAATTTATTATTCTCTAGAGTATTAGGTACTACCATCAAGACTTTTTGGTTTTTGAAATCTATTGTAAGGCACTACTGAGAATAAAACTCTGTCAGATCCTTTCTTATCATGGAACTTCAATTTCTCCGAGATATGCAAGATAAAGCCTACCATATGCTACCCTAGCATGTTAGGTGATGAAGAAAGCCTAGAAAGTATGTTTCCTTATTCATGCAGCAGCAAAATAAGACTTGAAGAGAAAACACTAGGGAAGATTTATATAGCTTAATTCTTTGGCTTCAGAGAGACACGATCTGCTAGCTGGTGAGCATACCAAACAGTGAATTTGCAACTCTCTGCATATGCTGCCCAGGCAAATACAGTGCTCCTTTTAAACAGGGTATGAAGATACAATCATGAATTTATTACTTGCTTCCTGTAACTTAGCAATATAATGCTGTTTGAAAGAAACTGAAACTTTTCCTTAGAATAAATTCTCTTTATACCTTGTCCTTGGTCTGTGTGCCCTTGGTCTACTGTGCCATAGGCCACTGTAATCTGAAGTTCAGTGTCTGTCCACATTGCCATCATAATCCGTTGTTGCAATTCGGTTTCTCAAGTCACTTGGGAAAGAAATTTGTTGTGTGACTTAAAAGCAAGAAGAATTTGTCTAAATTTGCTTTAATGAGTCTTCTACATTTTTTCCTCTTCAGATTTTTTGCTTGTTTTCAGAATTGCACCTATCCACTCAAAATGGTGATTAGTTCAAAACACATATGAAGTTTTGTCTTAAGTTCTGACAGTCATGCTGCACATTTTTTCTGGAGCCATCATTTAATACTTAAGACTACACCCTAAGAAGTCAAAAGCCAAAAAAAAAGGAAAGCAGAAGCAAAGGAACAGGGTTAGGGACAGGTCTGGGACCTGCAGTCAGGGAGTGGGTTGTAGGAAGCTGGAATGGGTTGCATCTGAGGTAACTCAAGGATTTAAATTCACTATGTAAATTTAATACAGTTTAATAATGTGTTTCAACTAATGATTAAATGAACATTTTAAATTCCAGAATTTTGATACAGCATCACTAGTTAGTGGAGTCAGAATCTTAAGCTATTTTTCCTTTTCAAGAACATTTGAACCTTCTATGCTTTATTTTTCTTGTCTTTAAATTAGAAATAATAATACTTTCTCTTTTCCGAGACAGAGGAGCTAAATGAGAGTAATGCTGTATAATCATTATTGTTCATAGGATTTTTGCAGGTGCTTATTTTGGAAGTGCAATGTGTTCTTTTTTAATTTTTTTCAATCTTCTAGGATCTCAGCAGCAAGGATATGAAGAGAGACTTGTACATAGTTGCCCATGTAATTCGAATAGGTACGGTATGATTTTATGCTTGAAATATATATAATTAACAATGTTTTCACAGAATTTTTAAAGGTATGTTTTAATTAAGTGACATTATAATGGCTTAACCAGTTAGAAAACTCACTCATAGACCATGTTTATCTGCTGAGATGAATATTCAGATCATATGCAGCTCAGTGTTACAAAGTTACTGATGCTGGTTTTTTTAGTGATTTTTTTTTTTCAGTCTGAAAGAAAGTATTTGATTAAACACCACATTTAGGGAAGGAGGGAGGAACTAAAAAAGCTATTTGTTTAATGTTCCAAATTTCAAATAAGGTCTTTTTACCAATAATGCATAGCTAGCTTACAGGGCTGGACATCAGCTTACCTGGCTGTTCACACTTAGTGGATCTCAGGATGTTAGACAAATAAAGATCTGTTTTCTATTGTTGGAGTCAGCAGTCCTTCCAAGAACCCACACTTGAGTTTAGGGAGATGCCTGTAAAGGATAAGAGCAGGGAAGGTGTCACACCTGTCAGGTGTTTTTTCTACGTGCTGATGCCAAGAAGGAGCAGCAGCAGCAGTACCTGCCTGCCGGAAGGCTGTCAAGCTTGCAGCCCAGCTTTTAGCAGCATACACTTGCTTCATTCCTGGTTTTCTTGGCTGTTCACACAGAGATATCCAGAAGGAGAGATCTGCATGCATAGTGCCTAGACCCGATGCGCCTCAAGGAAGAAAGCCCGCCCTTGCTAATTCCCTCCACTAGCCACTCTTCATAGAGTGGGTTTTTCTGACTACTTGTAGCCAGAGTGGTGAACCCAGGCTGGGCATCATTTACTCTCAGATTTGGAAATGGAATGGAAAGTGTTGGTAACTGAAATTGAATTTAAGATATGTCTTACATGGTATAGTGCACCACTCAAAGTAGTTCATGGACAGCTAGGTGATTGTTTTAGCCCAGCAGTGTATTTAAGTGAGGTGACTGTATGGGAATTAAATTGCTAGAATCATTTTTAGATGGATGGTATTGGGTAGGAAACAAGCTCTAGTTATAAAGGATATAATTAATTAGTAGCAGGGAGTAAAATTCTACATTATGAATGTGTGTTCTGTCTAGTTATGTATATGTATTTTATCTAAATTATGAGTTATGAATTGCACTGTGAAATTAACAAGCGAATATTTTACCTATGCTAAGTATAGCTTATTTCAAATATTTAGGCCTAAACTGTTAACAATGTACAGTAAGGAATAACAATCTCTTTGGTTACATTATTCTAAATAATAGAGTTGTGCACTGTCATGTTTTTCAGATTTTCAGTTAACTGAAAGATGCCTAGATAGTGTTTGCAATGATATTTAACCCCATTTCCAGTCCATTGGCTACTAGCATCCACTACCAGCCACAGATACCTTCTCTGAAGTACAGGAGGTCTGAACAGCTTAGTGAAACCGTAGCTTTGTTCTGCTGTCCTGTGAATGACAACTTGCCTTCTAAGTCACAAAGTGGGTAGAGGGGTCAGTTTGTCCTTATCTGACTTCACTCTCTCATAATGTGTGGAAAGGTTAGAATTACTCTGTATCACTCCAGATGATAAATGAAGCTTGTAAAAAGATACCCTGTAGTTCACGCCCAGATTTTTTTAAACTTGATACAGTAAGTTCTGGACAAGTTGCTACTTGTAATGTTCCAAGTCGGCTTAGAATATCCTAATGATTTTTCTGATCTTGGCATTTTTTACTCTTAAAAAACTGCTTTAACAGTAGGGAGCTAATCATTAAGCACCTTCGTACCTCAGAATTATTCTTTTTGTGTTCCAAAACAAACATGGTGAATGACACAATATATAATACATTTCCTTAAAGCAGTTGTATAAAGTCAAAATGTGTGTAAATATTGGACTATAAGGGAAGCACCACAGTGAATCTCTGTGTGGATGCAGAGAGGCGAGTACAAACCATACTCTTGGATCATTCAACAGATGATTTGTATTCAATCCAGCTGGATTCAAATATGTGTCATGGAGCTGCAAATCAAAGATGGCCATACATGATACCCGTCACTTTGCTCTTGAGTGTTCTATTAGCTAAATGAGGTGATGTGCTTTACACAGAGTAGCCCAGTGGGTCAGGTAGGTTCAAATAGACCCCTGGATTTGATACAGTATAAGATGAAAAAAGAATGAGGAGTTTTGGTGGGTTGACCTTGGCTGGATGCTTGATGCCCGAAGCTGCTCTGTCACTCCTCAGTAGGACAGTGGAGTGAGTGACGTAAATGGAAAAAGCCTCATGGATCAAGATGAAGGTAGTTTTATAAAGCAAAAGCTGCATGTGAAAAAAAAAAAAAGAGAGAATTATTTTCTACCTCGTGTCAGCAGGTGATGTCCAACCATGTCTTTGGAAGTGGGGCTTCCCCTAGGGATTGCTCTGGAAGACAAACATCCGAATTACAAATGGCCCTCCTCCTTTCTCATAGCTATAACTGCTGAGCAGGTGCCGTGTGGTATGGAATATCCCGGTGGTCAGTTCAAGTTAGCTGTCCTGGCTACATCCCCTCCCAAGTTCTGCCCACCCCCCAGCTAGGTGAGGTAGGAGGGGATGTTGGAGAGACAGCTTTGATGCTGTGAGAGCCCTGCTCAGCAATAGCCAAAACACAGGTGTATTATCAACACCTTTTCTAGCTACCATCACAGCTCTAATCAACCTTATCTCAGCCAAACCCAATACATAATATAAGCTGTAGTTGAAACTTAATGTGGCTGTGCATCCTCAGAGGGGTAATATAACCAAACATATAGAATGGCTGCATGTGCATCTCTAATGTTGTAAATTTCTGTTAATTTTAGGTCGCATGTTACTAAATGATTCAAAAAAAGGGCCCCCTCATTTACACTATCGCCGTCCCTATGGCTGTGCAGTATTGAGCATCATGGATGTACTTCAGTCAATCTCTGAAATAAAAGAAGAGAAGGATTTTGTTCTCAAAGTTTACACGTGAGTAATTCCTAGAAGGAAAAGAATTAGGAAAAACACTTAATGTGTGATGAGTGATGGGATACTAAAGAGATATTAAATATTAAGGTGCCTTAAACTGCATTTTCTGCTTTGTCCTCCTCACAAGGTAAGTTAGTGCAGTTGGAACTGGTTTTTGCTACTTTATCATTGCAGAAGCTCATATAAACTAGTGAATAGTATCACAGATGTGTCAGGTATGTGAATTGCTTCAGAAATTATTGAATATTGCTGAAATCTATGTGATGTGCAAAGCTGCACTTTTGTTAATGGGATTTATTTAAAATCTGCCAAGTTCAACAGTAAAGAAATACGCTGTATTTCATCTGGTGAAGGGAATAGTTATGCCCCATCTTCTATTCTGCATTTGTCTTGGTGACCAACAACAGAAATAGAAAACAACTGAAGTCAGAGTGTGCCACCAGAAAATACAAAAAACAAGGCAACACTTTTTGAGCAAGAATCTATCTTCAATTCTTTGTGATTTTGAACTTTAAACTAACAAATTCATACTACGGTATATGATCTCACAGTCAAAGTGGCCACAGACAAACTCTCTGGAGACTGCAGGAAATATTTAAATATTTTGTCAGGATAAATACTGGCAAGATCTGCTCTGCAGATGGACTAAGATAGAGCTGACTTGACTTTGTGGTCCGTGGCCACTATTCTAAGTAATAAAATAGTTGGGGGGGGTGGGGGTGGGGAGGGAGGGGGTTGTTATAGTACTTTGTTGTTCTTTGAGAAGTGTATTCAGCAGCAGAAAATCTGACATTCAAGCAAAACTGCGAGTGAAAAAATGGCTTTTACTGTTCACTGAGAGATTCTTGGATATTTCTTTGTACATTGGAAAAATAAGTCCAAAGAAAAGTCTCTCAGCATCAGCTCTTCCATTCTTCTTTTGCCAACAGTTATGAAAACTGTAGCAAGAATGTCAAGTTATAGAGAAGAAGATGGTCTGTCTTCTCTTTGTTAACAGAATCTGGGTAATCTTGGTATTTTGTCCCCATTCATTTTCAGCTTATCTCAAACCAGTGTGAATTTGGCTCTTTCTGTTATAGAGTTTACATTAATGTTTGCTTTGTAGATATGGTGTTAATATATGGAGACTGCAACATTTTAAGTATTTGCAGTAACATAAAACCAGAAATATTCAGGATATTATATTTTTTTAACGCATCTTTAGCTTCTTGTTCACCAAAAAATGAGAGAGAAGAAAGTTGTAACACACTGGACTTCTCCATTTGTTAGTGATAAATAAAGTCATGCAGCCACTTAGAGCAATCCAAAGTCCTACTAGTGTCATGAAAAAAGTCACAGTATAGAGAGCTTACCTTTTCTTCCTCTTAATCTTGCGTGTTTTGTTAGTATGGATTCCTTTCACACTATCCAAAGTACCAACTATTTCTGCCTAAATGTTTGAGCTGGTTTACAGCAGTTGTTGCTCACATCTGCTTCCTCACACCCTTTGTTTCCAGCATCCCCACACAGTCATTGCTGCCTTCCCAGAGAGGAAGTAGACCCTATAACAGAACTCAGCTCTGTAATCAGATGCTTGTAGTTTTTTATTATTAATGTTGTTATTCGCTTGAGTTGTTTTAAACATTGTACATTATTCTGTTGTGTTACTGGAGTGTTCTCTGTGAACTTCAGAAGGGAAAATGGCTATATATAAAGTGTACCAGTTTATCCCTTTTGCAGCTTTAATAGCTGTTGGTCTTCCATGACAGAAGTTTATCTGCTTTTATCTTCTTTTTGCATGTTCTTTTAGCTAAGCTACCTTTTCTTGATTTGTAGATTAAAATTGAAATCACAGGGTTTTTTGCCCTTTGTAAGTTTAAAATTGTATATGGATGCTTAAAAATTCCTGAACTGATTTTCTTGCCTGCTGCTCTCATTTTGCTTATTGTTAAAATGCCGCAGATGCCAACACAAAAGCATCACAAAGATGAAATAAGGAGGGAGGTGTATTTTTATTTTTAAAGGAGCAGTAAAAAGCAATTCTTTTTGTACGTTGTCTGGCTAAAGCTTAGAGCCGCCACAAATGAGGCAGTCAGCACACAGACAGAAAAGCCTTTTCACAGGGAGAAGCTGGAAAAAAATGAGAGACTGAAAACTTAACAAAGGCTGAAACAAATAGATGATGTTTCAACAGAGACTTGCTGGATCCACAAGAGAGAATGCTTATAGGAAAAAAAAATCAATTTACTTCACCAGTCTTTCTCTGCTTGCATTATTATTGTTAAAGATTTATGTCTGAAAAATACTTCTTTCTCACAATCCAGATTTTCCTCTTTGTTAATCCCACAGTCATGTTAGAACCTTACTAAGAGGATAAAGTACCACAGCTCTAGTTATAAGCTCATTATGTAAAAGCATGAAGATTTACTTCTAAAATTCTTTTTAATAATATACACATCAAATATTTTCTAAGTGAGATGCAAACTAAACTCTCAATCCTTTTTTTTTCTGAGATCACTACATTTCATATTTTTATATATTTTTATCTCTAATAGAATATTTTTTGCTCATTGAATGTTTTTGTTTTTTTTTTTCTGTCAATCTTCCCATTCCTTTAAAAACCTCATGTATTTCTCTTCCATATTATCTTTTTCAGGTTGTTTTGGTTTGGTTTGGGATTTTTGTCTTCTCTTCTCTCAATCCTTTATTTTTCTCCAGCACAAGCTGTTATAATTCCTTCCTGTTAATGTGGTGTATTGCCTGAATACCTTTCCCTTTTGATGCTCAGTTGTTGCTATTTGCCCAGCTGGACAAGAGCGTACATGGTGTTTTGCCTTTATCTGTCTGACATCGGGGTAGTACAGCAAACATTCCAAATAGCAAATTTACTGTAGAACCAGCCAACCTGAAAAGGTGATGGATGGCTCAGAAGAAAATTCTTTTCTAAACAAGAAATATATTTTGTAATATTTGGTATTTAGACAAGTAAAATGTTAACACAAGTACATTGCAAACATTTTCAGGCCAGCATTTCAAACTTGGGAGAATATTTTTCTTTGTGTTCAGGAAATGTAAAGTACAGTTTACATTGGTAGTTCGTACAAAACTGGCTTTAAG
This sequence comes from Chloroceryle amazona, assembly GCA_027560015.1. Lineage (NCBI taxonomy): Eukaryota > Metazoa > Chordata > Aves > Coraciiformes > Cerylidae > Chloroceryle > Chloroceryle amazona. Next base: position 24,498 of record JANHFX010026241.1, read on the forward strand.
CAATCTTTATAGTCCAATGATTTTGGGATAACTTTGTTCCAGGTTAATTTGCAGGTGTAAGTCATTGGAGACTGAAATCTATTTTAACTTGCAATCCAGAGTCTGGTACAGCAACTAAAAAAATCAGCAGAGGTGAGGAATTTTCTGTAGACTCAGCTGTGAGGACAGAGAATGGTGTAGAATTTGTCCTATCTCTCTACTTTAAGGAGAATATTATTTGCGGTAGGATAAATGACTTTTAATATCTTGGCAAGTGAAGAGATCTAAACAATGTGAAATAGTTATTTTTTTTCCTGACAAGTAAGCTGAGTATTGGTTCAAGTTCTGAGCTAGCACAGAACACTAAACCCTATAATTACTGTAAGGGGTTTTGTACTGCCCATTAATGCCTTACCTGTGTTGTGGTTTTGTTTTGAGAGATTGTTTTGGCGAGTGCAAATGTAATTTGCCATACTGTTCTGAAAGGACACTTCAGTGTTGGGTTGCTGAGTGGATACCTGATCTCTTTCTTAATGAAAAGTATATAGTAGTTACAGAAAGTATGCAGTAGAGCAACTAAAATGTTTAACAGTCTAGTTATTTCTTGAGATTGTGAATGTGGAAAACTTCAGCTTGAAGAGGAGAAAAGTGGTGGTGTGAAGGGGTACAACCAAGGTTTACAGAATTATAGTGCAGGAAAATCTGCTGTTCATAGATGGTAGCAGTGCAAGAATTAGAGCTGCTCAATGAAAATTTGTAGGAGATGACATTGGAAAAGATGGAATAAAGTATTTCTTTAGAAAGCAGGTAATGATGATCAGGGTTGTACTGCCACAGTATGTTGTAAAGACAGTCAGTATTAGCATGTCCAAAGACGATTAGACCAGTTTATGAACAACAGGTCCATAAACAGAGGACTAGGAACAGATGGGGAGTGTATGCTCTGAATTCCGGGCTCGTGTCCCCTGCACAAGTAGCATCTCCTCTTGCCAGAATGGAAAACTTTATTTATTTATTTTTTTAATGGTTGTATGTTCCTAACAGTCAGTTTTGATGTCTGGTACCTAAACCCACTGCAGTGAAAGGAGGAATGTTGAGATAGGTGGAGCTCAGATTTCAGGTGGGATAACACCAGTGTAACTGCACCAAATAATTTAGGATACAGGAATAAAGCATTTTATTAAACGAATACTTTTGGATGGCATGCTGGGAGGAAGTAGCTCATGGTGGTTATTCTCCGTTTTTCCTTTTCTACTGTCTGTACTTGGTGTTTAATTTATTCCAAGTTAGATAACTTGGAATAAATATTCCTTTTGCTTTTATAATGATCCACATTTGCAGGCAGTGTCAATAAGTGTTCCATAACAGGCTTTGTGGGTTATCTCATTATTCTTGGCAGTATATGGTTTTGTAATACTGAAGCTGTAGAAAATTACCAGCTACTACTTGTTCTAGATAGCCTTAATTCTTTTTGCCATACTATTCTTCAGTTACGTAACACAGCAGAAGAAAAGTCCCTACTGTCTTCACAGTGGCTGGTTCATGCTGTACCCTGATTTTACTGACATTATGTACTCCTGTGGGGAAACAAAAACAAGGGAAACCGTGTTAATATGCTTGGGAGAAGTTTTACAAAGTGACCTATTTTTCAAGGCTCCCGTCTTGCTAGGAGCTGAAGGCTTATAGTCTTTTTTCTTTCTTTCATTTCTTTCTTTTTTTTTACAAGTCAGTAGGACAGATGTTTATTTTAATTGTTTAATTCAATTGCATTTCAGGAGAAATAAGATTCACTGTTGCTACTGAGTTAAAAACTGCTGACTTCATGGGGAATCTTTAAATCTTGCAGTTGTGATTTAAATATAGCACAACTGAGTTTAAAAGGTAATTAGGCTTGATTAACTTACTGGTTTTTCTTTTTATCTTTTTTTTTTTTTTTCTTCTTTAACCAATAGCACTGTTTGTGGTAAAGGTTCCAATTTGGTTTTCAGTCATATTATTATACTAGTAACATTGTCATTTCAGCTGTGCTTACACTGATGTGAAGTGTTTCATTGCATTTATAGTGTGTCCCTTCATTATGTGGTAACAAGCTGTAGCACTGCTGACGTTTTTCTCCTGGTATGATTCCGTTGAAGCTTAGTGACTTTAGCAGGTTGGTTATAGCTTTACATATGCTAACTAGTGCAAATAAAGTCTTGCAACTTTGATGTTAACATAAATAAGAATACTAATTCAGGTTGGTAGGGACCTCTGTAGTCCCAACCTCCTTCTTGGAGCAAGGCCAGCTATAAGATCAGACCAGGCTGCTCAAGGCTTTTTCTAGTCTTGTCTTGATTATCTCCAAGGATGGAGACTGCACAGCCTCTCTGGACAACCTGTTACAATCATGCTTGACTGTCCTCATGAAAAAGCTTCTGATATCCTGCTTGAACCCTTTTTGTTTGTGTTTATGCCTGTTGCTTTACATCATCTCACTATGCACTACTGATGAATCTGTCTGGCTCTTTCATCTTAGTAACTGCTTGTAGATCTTGGAAGGCTGCTGTTAATGTTCCCCACCTTGCCTTGTCTTCTCCAGGCTGAAGAAGCCCAGGTTCCTCAGCCTATCCTCCTACAGTGTGTGCTCCAGCCACCTGCCCATCCACAGGACTGTCTTCAATTTTCTGTTCTGTATTGGAGAACCCAAAACTGAGCACAGTATGCTAGATCCAGAATAACAACTGCCAAGTAATGTGTTTTCCCATCTGACGGTAGAAACACATGAATAAAACCTAGTTAAATAATGGTATGTTGTGTAGAGAGTCATTTACAAAATAGACTTCTGAATATATCTTACCGGACAAAGTTCTCTCATAATGGATAAAGACTGTGGCTTTGCTTTGTAAAAAGGCTTGGGAAATTCACTAAACCCATTTAACATGGGTGACTTTTTGTGAGAGTAAGATTTTGGATTGAATAGAAGTTGCAGAATGAAAAGAAGAGTGAAATACGTGTGCAATATGATACAATGAAGTAGCTCAGTAAGTATTTATGTATACGTAGGCATATTTTATTTTTGAAAATGGTAAGTCAGAATAACACTTCAGTAGTTGCAAAACCTATATGATGCCTCCATTTTGGTCCCTACCGTTGTCTTAATACCTGAGGTTTATTGTCTTTGAATATATAAGATAATATCTAAATTCTATGAAGCAGCTTAGTCATTAGTCGCTGTCTAGAAACAAGGAAACTTAATGAAACTGAAGGTCTTGTATCAGTTTAGGGCCAGATTATATAGGCAGACTCAGGAGATCTCTAGAGGTGCTGGGGATACTGAATCCATGCTAAGCACAAAAGCCATAGTTTCATTAAAAACACAACTCACAAGAGAGAAGATTATATAGCTTTTCTTTCGTGATGGTCTTTCTTCCCTCCAGTCTAATGTATTTCTCTCATACAGTGGGACAGTAGCCAATGGACTCAGAACATAGGGCTTATGTCCTTAATTGCTTTCTCAGTGGCACTACAATTCCTGTATTTTTAGCTTTGCATTCTGAACAGAAATGTGGCACTCAGGTGCCCAAGTTCCAAGTATCCAGGTATGCTTTTGTTTTGTTTCCTGCTTTGCTGGCTCTCAGCTGATGAAGATTTTTTTTCTTTCTTTCTTTGTGGATTATCCTTAAACTGAATCTGTATTTCTTCATGACTGGAAACTGAAACATCTGCTTCTGGCGCTGTCAGTCATCTCTATCACAATGTAATTTCCAAATGCTGCAGTGTCCTTAAATTTCTCTCTCCACAAGCTTGCCATCAGAGTAATGAGAGTTTCCATAGAGCTCCCCCACCTGCCATTGTTCCTCTTCTGCTCTATGTTCAAGACATGCCATTAACTGCATAACCTAACAGGAAAGATGGAGTTAGTAGGAAATAGAACAACTTTGCTTATATGTGCTGCCATTACGTGGTGGTCTTGGTAAGATGTACATCATCCAGCATGTGTGAATTGGATCATTTCATCAAGGGTGGTGCAGCCAGCTCTGCTGCCTCAATAGCATTTGAACAACGTTACCCACACATCAAATTCTTGTGTGTTATGGTAACTGATACTAACAACTGAATTTTTCCTGGTGAAAAAATACTGAGTGGAAATGTAAGAAAACTGTTGACAAATAATTACAGTGTAATTTCTATTCTAGAAGTTTATTGAGGATTTATGGATGGTAATGTCACTGAAAATGAAGTATAACAGTATTTACAAATGCTTATTAAAACTACATGAATAAACAACTGTGAAATGCTCCTTCAGAAGATGATATACAGAAGTTTACCTTGTGCTCTTTTGTCCCACGGTCGGGGGGGGGGGCATTCTGTGAAATATGTAGGTAAGCAAAAATCTTGTAAATGTCTGAGATACTAAAAAAATCAGGGCTTTATTTAGTCCTTCAGAATTCACTTTTTATTTCTTGATTTTACCTTTTTTTTTTTTTAATTAAAACCAAAAATTTATTATACGACATCAGTTAATTTCAGCATAAAAATAATGTTCTGTATGCACAGAATTCAGGTAGGATGTCCAAAGTAGGATGTCCAGAGCTTTCCTTGTTCTGTCCTAATATGAAGAGTGAAACACTGGCTTTGGTGACAGAATTCACCACAGACTCCAAAATGTCTATAAAAAGGAGGTAACTGTCAGGAATGTTTTGTATCCTTCCACTTTTGAAAACAAGAGTTAGTGGAATTTCTCTCATTCATCAAAATCCCACAACCTTTCATGTTACCTTTGCAGCAAAGTTGACTCTCCTGACCTAAGATGGTTCACTAGAAAGCTTTTAACTTGAATTACTGTTCTTTTATTTTAGGTGTAACAATGAAAATGAATGGTGCCAGATCCATGAAAATATTATTCGCAAATCCAGCACCAAATACACAGCACCCAGCTCAAACTACGGTAAATAATATTTGTATATTTTTGTCATAATAATAGCTGAAGATTTGCTTCAGGAAACTGCTAGCTATTTGTGGCAGAGAAATTTGGTGTGCTTTATGCATAGCTGGATTCCTCCACTTGTGATTTCAGAGTTTGACTAAAATTCATTCACATTCAGTTTACAGGTGAAAATCTGTATTGCATCTGCCAATTAAATCACAAATTAAAAAAAAAAAAGGGGCAAACAACAAAGCAGAAAAAACACCTCATATCTTTCCTTCTCAGATACAGCTGAAAATAATTAAACATCCTGAGTTTCCTTCATCATTATATCTCTGGTGTTATTTTATCTCAAGAGAGTTCAGCAGTGTAGAGAGCCAGTGGCCTGCTATAGTATTAGCTTACTCTGTGACTTCATTTGTTAGCTCTTCCAGCTCCTGAGTGTATCTGTGCTTGTGAAAACTGTTCGTCCATGGAGGGGATAAAAGATCAGCAGCAATTGGCATTGGCAAGAATTCCTTTAAAAGTGTTTTTTGTGACACTGCCTTAAGTTAATGTGACCAAACTTGGCTGCACAGGAAATAAAGAATTTAACTCTTACTCATGAGAATATCCATGAGTAAAACTGTCTTCCTTTTCATCCTGTGTTCCCTTGAAAATTCTGGATCTAACACATATTCAGAGCTTGCTTTCCTGAGGATACTATGCATCTTTGTCAACAGGAAAAAAGTGAGAGTTTAAATTTGTCTTAACATATTTGTCTGACTGCAGAAAATAAGCAGTGGTTTTGTACCTGCAAATTAATTTTCAAACTGTGTGGTAGTTTCAGTACTAAATATTTCATTACATAGTTGAAGATAGTAACTGTCTTGGCAGAATTTTGGCCACCTTTCAAATCCATTTTTATTGTCCTAGCTGATGACAGATAAATACAGAAAGTAAATCTTGTCCTATCTTTTGATTTCATTTAATGATTTCTGTAGTTCAGTAGTTCAGAGATACTGTTACTATTCCATTCCAAATGAATCAGCCAATAAGATACAGTTCTGCTTCATTACAGCTGGATTTGGATTCATTACCAAGTGCCTTGTTCATCAGCACACTGGTGTCCGAATACTGATACTGTTTTCATTTTACATGTATGCATATTGAAATAGTGCAGTGGATTATGCAGTTCACACTCCATAGAAGATATTAAGTACAACAGTCAGCAAATAAAATGGTTTTGGCACTCGGAATTTTATTACATGCAAAGCTGGTCTTCTTCCTTTCTGTTCCTCCTGTTACAGTTCAGGTCATCCATGACTTATCATTAAAGCATTTTCCTGAATTGCTTATAACTTTGAAAACTTGGACTGTTTGCATTTATTTCCAGTGTCAGGTGTATGCCTAAAACTATTTTTTTTCGCAAGCATGAGCTTTTTGGAAGAGCAGAAAGAAAGGGAAATAGACTTTTAGCCTTGCCTTTGGCTTTCTAGAGTAATTATTTAAAACATTTCATTAAGATCTCGTGCATCTCTGAAATAAGAGATTGAGAAATGTGGCAGAGGTGTTGTCCTGGTGGGAGGGGCAGTGTAGAAGGTTGATGTGATTTAAGCATAAGTAGTAAAATTTGGGCCTCTCAGAACTTGCTTTTAGAGTGAGAAAATGCACAAATCACAAGTGTGATTTTTTTTTGTTTGTTTGTTTGTTTTTAATTCTTCCTTTTCCTCTTCCTTTCTTTTCTCTCTGGTTCTTTCTCTCCCCACTTCCCCAGGTCCTGTGTAAAATTAGTCCTTCCCTTCAGATCTGCAAGGAAGAAAAGCTGGAAGGATAGGCTGTGTAGAAAAGAGGACTGGAGACTAGATTTACAAAGCCTCTTGGGGAGAGTAAGGAGCTAGGCAGAAGTTTTTTGGGGTGCAGTATCTGGGAGGGTATCACATAAATAATGTATGTAATACCATGCCAGAAAGTTAAATATTCTGTTACCTCTAGTGGCAGATTTTTATAGATAATGGATTAATTCTGGATTGCTATTCATGAAGCCCTGGGGATGTTGGGTGTGGCGATATCTGAACTTCCAAAGTTGCTCCAGTCCTTTATGCTGGAATTTTAAAGAATTTTCATCTGTTTGTTTTTAATAGCAAAAGAGGATATAAACTGAACAAGTTTTTCTGTATGTGGCAAAAATAGTCAAAACTGATTTCTAACAGACTTGTTTCCTGTGTTCTGTTAAGCCTTCTGTAGCACATACACAGATGTACATTCATACATGGTATTTAAAGGCTTTGCATTTTTTTGGTGGTTATAAAGCCTCTGTTTTCCCTGCAGTGCTTTGCAGCACTCTTCTGCCTGCTTAGCAGTTGCAAGTCCCTGTTTTGGCACCTCTGGAGTAGATGCATACTGATTGTCCAGCTGGTTGGTTGGCCTCCCTTTTCCATCATTTTAAGGCTTTATGCTCTTTTTTCATCCCGAGTCCTAGTATTCATAAAAACTTCATGTTCTAGTTACCTCCTTATTTGCCAGATTTGGCTGAAGCTGAACAACAGTCTTGAAAATTATTTCAAGGGAAGAGAGCAGAAAGTGGGTGGGAGGTTCATCATATCACCAGTTTCATTCCCCATGTAACTTGTCTAATAAAATGGTAACTAAATATTGTTCACAAAGCCCATATAGTAAGCTTAGAAAACAGCAGAACTTCAGATGGCTCATGCAAGGATGTATACACAAGGCAGTGTTTGTTCTTGTGCGTCTTGTTCCAGTGAGTGAAAAGAGAGGATAGTAAGAGCTATTGACTATCAGTCATTGAATGAGGTAAAGACTGTGGAAAATTACTATGCAAAAGTAATTCACATCGCTGTGTGAAGCCAATAATGTATGTTCTGCAGATGAGACTAAGCCTGCACAGGTGAGCTTAAAACTGGCATTTTCTGGCATCATCGTGCTTGAGCTTGTAACTTACCTATACATTATCCTCATTTTTGGAGTGTAGTATGCGGTAAACTGAAATCACATGGAGAAAGCAGTTGGACTGAGATTAACCATGTAATTATTCCTAGTCAGGCTGTTCATCTGCTGAACAAGGGGTCGTGTTGAAATTGCTAGTTGCTGAAGTCAGTTTGACCAGTTGGTGCTCTTGAAGCCTGAGGTACTGAAGGGAATTTCATTAAAATCAACATTCCTGTACGAAGTAAGGAAACAAGTGGAACAATTAATGCTTCAGCATTTATTTTATTTTAATGGTATTAAGCAGGATTAAAGGCACTTTAGAGATGTTCTATGGCACTGCATGATGTGGTAGTTCAGATAGAGCATTTCTCACATGTGTGTTGTAACCTGCTGTATGTGAGGAACAGAGATCATGCTAAGTTACAGCATTCACTGTAACTCTTGACAGCTCTGTGAAATTAAGTATTGTGTTTTAAAAAATTGTATTTTAATATAATGTTATGCTGTTACCCTATCCCTTAAAGCAGTTTTGTTCCTTCCATTTCAGTTGTAAATTACTCCAAGGGAGAAAATAACTTTACAGATTTGTATTCAGTTAACTGTGGAGCAAAGCATTGTTTTACCTGCATGCCTGGCATATGCAGATACCTAATTCTTAAGTCTGAAAAAATTAACATCTTTGGTTTTTTTCCAGGACTTATAATATCTCTACAGCTTCTTCGTGGTGACATGGAGCAGATTCGAAGGGAGAATCCCATGATCTTTAATAGAGGTGTTTCTGTTACTAGGAAGCTGGGATTTCCTGATGTTATAATGCCAGGTAAACATAACAGCTCTAATCTTAAAATACTGGTCATTTTTTTTTCTCTTACTTTCCTAGACAAGTGACACTGAGATGGGAGCTTTACTTGAAGAAGATTACTGATAGAAGAGTTGCCTTACTTGTCAGTAAATGCCAGTTTCAAGTTCAGGGAAGCATGCTAAAATGTTTTAGTCAACAAACATTATAGTAATAGAAGGTGTTAAATTCACACATATAGAAGGTGATCTGGGAAGATTGCTTTGCTATTCCCTGCAGCCCCCTGCCAATTAGGTATCTCTCATGTATGATAAGTGCAGAGGTGTTTCTTTTAAAACACATGGGGTTTCGTCTTCCAATAATCCAAACCCTGGGGGGAGGTGGGGGGGGGAAATCTACTTTGCCACTTTGATTTTTAGAGTTACTCAGATCCTCACAGAGCATATAGTCTGTGCAACAGCTGCCTTGGCTGAAGCTTTGCTGTACTATGTTTGCTTCTTAATTCTGGAGTAGCAGCTTGAGATGCAGCTTGTTTTGGCACAAGTAGATGTAGCCCCGGCATAGCCAAGAGTTCATCTAGGGAGGAAACCGGAACCTCACCAGTCATGCAATCAATAGATAGGAAATCTGGCATCATACTGCCTTGATTTTTACAGCGTAGTAAGAAATGAGCTTACTAATGGTATTGCATGTATAGCATTTGAAATACTGCCTCATTACTATGCATTATAACCAGGACCAAGGACGACTTTGCAGACTTGGGAAATTTTATGAAAGCGTAAATGAGAAAAGTATCAGATTTTATTACTTAAAAGACTGTGGTGACACACCAGTATCAAAAGTAGGTGTTTTAGCCTTATTATGGAGGCTCTTCAGAAAGCACAATAAAAACAGGGAGTAGGTGGGAAAAATTTCTAGAAACTAAAGTAAAAGGATTTAAAGCAGTATGTGTTTTATTTACTAATAAATTTAAAAAAAAATATTAGTAACAGAGCAGCAGTAGATGTGGGCTATAAAGACAATTAAAAATTTTAGTTTTCAGTTACCTGGTAGCAGTTCTAGTCTTGACCCATAGCAATCAAATAGAAAAAAAAGATTAAATGTGGCATGCTGGTATGCAGACACAGCTGCTGCAAGTTGATCAGCTACAACTGAGATCACAGCTGGACGTGTCAGCTAGAACAGCTAAATGACAGCTAGAAAATTCAGCATCAAAAATAGCATTTACATACCTGTTGAAGTGAATTGATTCTCCTGCAAGAATTGCTTTATACTCCATTTCTGTGTATAGAGCTGTCCCTCATTCTTCAAACCACTGAATTTTAGCAAGCTTCAGGAATAACATTATGGCCTCAATGTTGCCCTTAATTGTTTTTCCATATTCTGAGCCCTTGCCTCTTTGTGCAAGTTGGCACAGTGACTTTCTTCCCTGCTACTCTGCTGGTTTGGACAATGCTTTTGTCCAGGGATAGAACACACGGGTTAGCAGTTTTCATGCAAAAAGTGCTCCTACCTTAAACCTTAATAATTCTCTATTCATTGGAGCAAATCCACATTTCCAGACATTCTCTAGTGAAAATACTTCCTTGGTGCAAAAAATGTCCACCAAATCTTAAGTATATTACTGTGATCTTTGTGATATTCAGCCTAGAGACCTTGGTCATTGAAGTAAATTAAAACCAAATTCCACAGCTTATGTTTCCAGCACTGCCATTGTAAGACTCACTGTATAGGTACAGCAGGGACCCTCCCAGCACCAGTCATCCCAGCAGATCTTCTAATGGTATCCTTCAAAAGACCACAGCTGCTTGCTAATGTTCTGTTTGCGAGAACCACAATTCTTGTTGGAGAAAATACAGGTTTTTTAAGATGATAACCTATTTGGAAGTGGATGTTTGTATTTGGAAAAAAAAAGTGGCTTACATTTGCAGAGAAAGGCAGTTTGTAAATGTCTTCAAACACCAGGTAAGAAAAGAAAGGCAGCCATGGAAGTGTGGATACACTTCTGCTGTAATGATAGATTAGGACATTGTCAGAGTAGAGATGACATATGAAGAGACAGGTAGCCCTGCTCTAAACAAAAATTCTTATTAACCTGGATATTTTCCAGCATAATGAAATCCCTGGAAAAATTACCATATTAAAATACAAAGTAACTTCAGTGATGCAGTGAACAGTGCTCATTCTAAACAGCAATTTTTTTAAATAAAAATATCTTTGCCATTATTCAAGTGACAGCACATATTTTAACCCGTTGTTTGATCAAACTGGGGTTTGAGTTTACCTGCTGGAGTAAATTATCTCTTGGGTGGATTAGCCAAGCTGCATGAACAAGGAATGTCTATCTTTACTTTGTGCTTATGTTGTTACAGCCAGAACCTAACATTCTTTCTTAGCTTTACTTGTATTGTCTAAAGTTAGAAAATACTTCATTTGATGCGGGGACAGGGACACGACAGAAAAACCCCAACAGAACAAAAATCCAACCCTGTCATGCTCATTAGCAGTTCTCAACCATGTCTGCTGCTTTAATTGTCTTTGTTGAACTACCTTTCCTTGCTTTGCTTCAAAACTGTTTCTTTCTCATTAAAGAAAAGGTTTCCTCTTTCAGAAATGAGCACAGAAAGTTCATGACTTGTATTTCTCAAGAGGATGCAGACTTTTCAAGGCAATGTGATGAAAAATGTTTTTATGAATAAATTAATAAAAGCTACATCACCTATTATTGTTAAAATATGAAGTGACCATTCTGCTGAAAAAACAAATTATTTTTTAAAAAAAGTAAACTGCTCTGATATTTCAAAGGAATCTTCTTGGTCATAGGTTTTAACATTTCCATTTTCTTTTTTAATAGGAAATCCTTTCACAAGTAGACATCTTAAGTAATAAAATTTTGTAGCTGTGTCTTATCACACAGTTTTCCCATACCATGTTATTTTCTAAAGTGTAGCATTAATGCCAATATCAAGCCCTCTTTTTCCCTTACTCAGGGATGGGTAATGTAAGTGGTAGCTGATCGTCATTAAGAAATAAAGTGAAAATGGTTTTTATGTGCTTATATCTTGCATGGTCATGCAGAACAACATTAGCATCCTGCAAAACAGCCATGCCTTCATTTCTAAAGATAAAACGTTTCCTGCTGTGTTGTGGTCTAAGAAGAGCATCATAGAGACTTTAATTCTCTTTTTTTGTCCAAATCACAAGAGAGTCAGTCAAACCAGCCTCCTGAAGAGGTGTGGTGGGTTTTTGTTCACTTGTGGTTTTGTTTTGGGTTGTTTTTTTTTTAATTTCTAAATTGCTTCTGCATTTAAGACCGTCCATCTGATCCTGACAATTTTACCTTTCCCCAGAGATAGAAGCCATGAGGCATGTGCTGCTTGCCTTTTGGATTTCAACTTTGTTTGTGTACAGAACTTGCTGATCAGAAATCTCTTGCATAGGCATGGCGTTTGTCAGTTCCCCAAAGGACATCCCTTCCCTTCCCCATGTGCTGATAAGTATTCTGTCTTTTATTTGATCCTCTGATGAAAAGTGCATGCTTCATCTTCTACTTGTGAGTGATGTTTCTTTCTCTATTTTCTCTCTCCTTGTCTTAATTTCCTGGCTTCTCTCCCTTTCCTTCCCCTTTATTCTCTTCTCTTTCTTTCTGATGCAGAGATGAAGATAGTTGGGTGTAAGTTTCTGCTTTTCTGTGTAATGTCTGCTTATTGCTTGCTTTTTCCCATTTTCATATCTTTCATGGAATGTTGGGGATTGGTAAAGATAGAAAATCATGACATCATAGGGAAACTTTGATAAAAGAGAGGCCTCGACTTTGTCTTATCAGTCTCTTCATACCACAGTGTTTCATCCAAATTTAGTAGCTATAACAGATGAATCAGTAGCAAAGGTGAGAAACATCTCAGCATCTGTTCTGTCAGTGAGCACAAAGTCATGGCAAAAACACATTAAAAATGGATGTGGCAAAATCCATCAGCTGTTCTCCAGACATTCATGGCAAGAGTGTCAGTGAGACTAAAAGACATAATTATATAACAATTGTCCACAAAAAGGGTTTGCAAGGAGAATAAAAAATATTCTTGTCATAAATAAACTTGCAGAAAGGGGACGTTGGGGGAGACATGAAAAATATGTATTACAAACCAACTCCCTACTACTGAAAGGAAACTATTTCAGGGAAATGATTGAATTTAAAAGAGTATTGTGTAAATTCTTTTCTATGCATAGAAGTCAAACAATGGACAGCAAATAATCTAGCAGATATTTTTTGTTCCTTTTCCTTGAAACAACTGAGTGTTCTGTTCACCCAAAGCCAAAGAAACACACAGAGTTAAACTTGCTAATGTTCTCTTTGCAGGGGGTGAGGGATTAATTTAATTTGCCATACAGGCAGTAAAAGCTCCGTTTCCCCTTCTGCTGTAATATTACTCACAGTATTGTTAATAGTTGCATACTGAAACTATTTCAATAATATAGGTCTTAAAAAATTAGTGACTGCCTGGCAAAGGGGCAGAGAAATAAGCTGCTGAAATGGTTCGAATGTGATTCCTGGACTCTCTGACCACATCGGGCTTCTTAACTTCAACAGGCAAGAAGTCATGCAGCAGGCAGTACTGCAGGGTTTTACACCAGTGTCAAAAGTGACCTCCCTGTCATGTAGTGTGAGGCCTGGCACTCTTGATCCTTTGAGATGTGGTTGAGAACAAGTCCTTAATGGCCAGCTGGAAAGAAGGCCAGAGGGTGTTTGAGACCCTTCTCATACAGGACACTTGATTATCTTTTTCCTTTAGTGCATTTGTTTTGTATAAATAATGTGGTGATCACAAAGCTGACTGTGCACTTTGTTCTGTTAACCTCACTCATCTGTGCTGAAATTACCACACTTCAGAAGTAGTTGGATGGTTTTCATTTGGCAAAAGTTGCAGTGTGAAGCAAGGGTGTGTGATGCTGTTTGAGATCAGAATGCTGTCACTGGCAGCCTGCTCTTCTGCAGTCGCCTTCAATGCAGAGAAGAGCTGCCCATCAAAGGAAGGTCTAGTTTACTGTGGTACTCGTGAAAGAAGAGCAGTTACCATTGTAAAGAGCTATCCAGAAGAAATACATCCAAAGCACGTAACACTATTGTTGAGTAGCAGTATCCTACGTTTTATAGTTTGTCTCAAAGATCATAGTTACTTGCTGGGCTGAATCTCTCCAGAGGCAAACCCTCAGTGGTTTAAACTGCTGTATCTTCTTTAAAGTCAGTGAGGTGATGCTGATTTACTCTAGTTGTGGGCATGCTGCTCATTTTATATATAGGACATAAATGTATAGTTTTGGGTTTTATTCATTAGCCATTGTGGAAGGTACTCTTGAGTGTCTCTCTTGCCCATTCATGCTCAGGGGTTATTTGCAGTCTTCTGTAAAACGCCAGTATTTTCAAAAGTGTGCTAAACCCGGTGATGCTAGACAAGTCAGGGTATTGGTGCTGGGCACTAATAGGACAATCTCAACAATTCAACAAATACAGACATAAATATGAATGTTTACAGGTAGATTGTATTTTATATCCTTGGCTACTGAAATTGTAAAACACTAAACATTGTGTTTAAAAAACTCCATTAAGATTCTCTGGATAAATACAGTTATTTTACTAACTTACTTGAAAATAGACCTGCACATCCTGAACGTTGGGAGCTGCCATATTTCCCCAGCATACAGGGATGTGTTACGTGTCCTTTACACATTCACAGTGTCTTAGAACATTGACCTCTTGGAAAACAAATCTGCTACACTCAAATTGTCAGAGATGTGTTTGCTGCCTCCTCCCTTGGGAACTTAAAAAGAAATAGGTAACCCTTTTTTGACACAGTATTCACCTGTGTAAAACCATTCCTCTCCTCAGTGTGCAAAATCCTCAGGATCCCTTATGATAAGTGTTAGATTAAATGCAGATGGTTTCTATAAATTGTTACTACATTCCAGCTCAAGTAACTGGTTTGTCTTCTAGTAGAAGACCTAAAAATCTTGTCAGGATAAATCTCCTATTTATTCTAATGAAAAATAGCCAATAACTGGCCATTTGACTACTTCATGTTACTGAGTGTTAAAAGTGATAGATAAGTATTTGGCAGTCATTCAGTACATTTCTTTGTATTGTAACCACAAAATCGATACACGGCTCATGTAGAATTTTCCACCACACCTTTTTTTCTCCATTACTATTATAATAGATTTAATTTCAATATAAGCAAACCCCTCAAAGCTGTAATTTATTATTTATAATTTAAGCAATTTTTTGTTTGACATGAGGACTTGCAAATAGATTAAAACAAACAAAACAAAGCCCCAATAAAGGGGAAGGGAAGGTAATGGAAGAGCTGCATAATACATCTGAAAATAGATATTTTTATTTTTCTGAAAAATACTGCATTTCAAGACATTTCATATAGAAATAGTAACTACATGTGTTAGAGCTGCATGTATTTTATGGTAAAATGCTGTTTACATTTGGTTTTAAATAAGAAAAAATTGTAGAGAGATGGACTTTAAAAGAAATGCCATCTGAAAACTCTCATTAGGTTTTCAGTTCATCCTTGGCAGCCATCCAGCACAAAGAGACTGCAGCTTAAAATGTCATCCATGGGTTTTAGTCTATAAAAACTTCTGGCCCACTACCCTTCTAGCATTTTTTTATTCCTGTACTAATGATAGGAGGGCACAGCCAACCCAGTTTTATAAACAGCACTGCTCTACTTGTTAACGTGTAAGGCCTGTGTGATCCCACTTGGGGCAGCACGCTCGTTTTCTCTCACAGTGTAAGAATTACTGTCACTTCAGAGCCAGTACTGTTTGTACAATGGTTTGCTACATAGAGGGCATGAATTGTCCAGTTTGTTAAACAAGTTCTTTATGTACCTTTCTTTATGATGGAATTAAATATGGGAAAAGCTTTATCTGCCAAGATTTTGGACTTCATATGTAGCTGTCATTCTGTGTTAGATGTGACAAGGATCACTTCTCAATTGAACTGATCACACTTTTTGTTTAGTCCCTTGCAGGCTGCACTGTGCTCTGTTTTGGCACACTTGTGTGGTGGGCTGCAGAGTGTTTTCCCTAGCCTTGCAGTTTGCATTCTCAGCATTTTTAATAAACTGTGTTTCAAGCATTTGCTCTAGTTTCTGTGCAGCCCATTAGTGCATCTGAGCTCAAACCCCTCCAAACCAGTAGTGGGTTAGAGAAAAAAAATGGCTTGTGAAGACTCAGCAAGAGATGTAGTTAACTAATATGTTGGGACAAGGAGATGCTCCTTTGTAGTAAGGTTACTTTAATGGAAAAAAAACCCAACAAAGTGTTTGAGTTTGCAGTCTTGACTCCAGATTTTCAAGAAACTCATAGTTACCTGATAGTTAGATGCTTTTTGTCTTTGCTAGATACTTCTACTTTCCTATTTTTACTATAGGGAATGATCTTGCCTATTTTTTTAAGATTCAATAGTATTTTTACAAGAGAAGGTGCACTGTTATATTTCAATAAAATACTTCTTTCCTTCTTTTTCTTTCATTTTGACACAAAGCCACTGGTTTTTAGATTCTCTACCCCCTACCCCAAAGGCATTTTTTTTTAATTAGTGAAGTAATATCCCTTCTGTTAAGCTTAATGGAAGACAGGATGCTATATATAACCAATGCTGCATTTAATTTACTTTGGAAAATGATTTTCAATCTGCCATTGGACTTTGTGTAGACAGACTATCTTCTAGAAAAGAGGTCATAAATAGGAAGCTCCAAAATGCTAATTATAGTGAGTACAATTAATTTCTATTAAGAATTATAGCATACAAATTGAAACTTTTTTCCTCTATATGCAAACTGCTAAGAAAAAAGGATGGAGCCTGTTAAGCAGGAGGATTTTCAAAACAGAAGCCTCACTTAAATTATCTTTTGTGAAGAATTTTGTATTTCCTTGATATTCTTGTAGTCAACATACAGGTAGCTTAGCTTGATTTTGAAATCTGTGAACTGCACAGTTGTGGACTGTGGAGTGTTGCATTTGATGACTATTCTTTGATGAGAAAAATCAGTTCAAATATTTGAGGTCTTTCACCAGCCTCTTGCTGTCATCTTTTTCTCACTAATGAACGACCGCATTTTCAGCCCCCTAACTGCGAGGTGTTTCAAGCAGTCAGCTGTCTGTGAATCCACAGTGGGAGTGAGGTTGATGGAAAAAGGAGGACATTTTGCATACAGATTCCCATTCATAGAGGGCTCCCAGCAGAAAGCACTGAATGTCAGTGACAGAGCCATGTTTTCTGTGCTTAAAAGTTGTACTTATCTCCAGAAATAAAAGTAAAAGTAAAGACAGGACTGAAAGCTTCTATTGTTTGTCTCCACAGTAGACTAAAGAGCAAATTCTGTGGGGTTACAGACTTGAAGAAGAATTTGAAGTGCTTCTTTGACAGATGTAGAAAGATACCCCTCACTCTCTGAAAGGAAATGCTGCCTATTTCAGTGTGCTTCTGATTAATAAACAGATTTAACTGCATCAGCTTCTCGAGTACTGGCCTGGAAGAAATTCAGACATTCAAGGAGTCTCTGCTTTGCTGGACGAACATTCCATTACTTCGTTACGTAGTCTCTTGAGGGTGCTTAACAGAACACTTGCCTTGAAAGGGTTTAATTTTTTTTGTTTCCATTTTTTTTAATTTTATATATTGCCCTTCAGTATGTTTGCCTTTGCGGCAAGTGAATAAAAATAAGTGGCGAGACATCATGGTGACAGTAACTAAATCTTACAGAAAAATAGATGCTACTTGTTATCCTTTTGGTGCATGCTTTAGAATTTTTTTTCTTTAAAAAAAAATAAAATGGCAAACGAAAAGATACCAGAATACAGCCAAAAAAAAAAAAATTCCTTCTTAATGTCTGACTTGAATTACAACTTAAGTTTCCAAAAAGACTGGTTTTAGTTTGTTGTTATGATGAAAAGAAAGTACAAAAATACAGAAAATACTTAAGAAATAGATAAAAATCATTTTCTGTTGATCATCAGAAGAATACTTACTTTTCTTAAAATACATTGGAAACGGGTAGTCTGATATTAAAAATGATTTCTCAGGCTTAGCTTGATACATCCAAATCAGTGAACTAGGCTAAGCAGTAGATGTTTGGTCTTTTTTCCCCTTCCCTCTTACATAATAAAAGCAAGTATCGATTCTGAGTTCACATTTAATAAAGGCATGACTAACAGTGGTCTGATTTTATGCACTGATATTCAAATGTTCATCTTTATTAACAATTAACTTGCTGCTTGCTATGATTTGGGCATCAGCCATAGTCTTGCAGAACACAGAAAACAATTTGTGGAATCAAAATGCATTGTGCCCAGGCGCCGAGTCTCCCATGTTGAATTGAGCATGTGACTCCACTCTCTTGCTGTAGGTGACATACGCAATGACTTATACCTGACATTAGAAAAGGGAGACTTTGAAAGAGGTGGGAAAAGCGTGCAGAAGAACATTGAAGTGACCATGTATGTGCTCTATGCGGATGGAGAAATCTTGAAGGCAAGTGCTTATTTCCTCTGAGCTCCAGGTGCCATCTGCTTGCTCTGTGAACATGTTCTCTTGTTCTTTTGTCTCTGATGCAAGGGAAGTTCTAAAATAAAACTACCTTTTTTTCCCCACCCCCTAACTTTTTAAACCAGATGTTACAGTGAAGGAAGTGATCAGTTAAAAATCTGAAGTAACTTGGAGCACTTGCCCTATATGGGAATAGGGGATTTGGAGAAAATATTCGTAAACTGATAAGCTTATGTAATTTGAAAATATAGTATCAGTGACTGTAGTAAAAAGAAAATTTAGAGTAGCTCTATTTGGAAGCAACTGAAGAGTATATCTAAAATTAAATAATGTGTGTTGTACAAAATGGTGAAATGCAATTAAAAGAGATACTTTTAAATCTGAGTTGTTGGAACTACGATACTGAATGTAGTTTGGGAAAATAAATTTGAGTAGCCTTCTTTCCAAGATCTTGGCTTTCACCCTGGGATGGCTCCATTCCAGCTGTGGATGGTGATGTTTCATGTTTTTCTTTCTCCCTTTCTTAATGCTTTTAGTATTATGGAAGAGAAGGTAGATAAGTGAACTTAGTGCAGGTTGGGAGGGTATGAGGACAGAGAATTAAATGGAAAGTATTTTGACATAAGTGTCCATCAGAACTGGAGAAATGGCTGTATTAAAATATATTAATCATAACTTTCCACTACTTTTTTTTTTTACCTCCACTGCAATACAGTGGCCTTTGTAGCCATTATAGAAGTCTAAACTAAAAGTGCTTGTGTACCAAACTCACTGCCATAGTCTGATTTTTTTAGTTGAAAGGAGAACTTTATTAGTACAGCTGCTTGTTAATTCATTAACAGTAAGGGATACCTCTTGTAAGGACCTGGCCTGTGCTCCCAGGTGTTGCAGAAGATCACAGTTCTTTTCTGTTCCATTACATTAGGCATACCTTTCAAATTGAGTGACATATTTTTGATGATCACTTTATTTCACAGCAGTTTGCCAGAGACCAGTTTATATCTTTACTCTCCAAACTGCAATACCAACATCTCCCAGAGGCTAACGTACATAATGGTAGCTAATGATACTGTAACTGTGGCTAATGTGTGAGTATAAAAGCCATATAATTTCCGGGTATTGTCATTCCTAACTCCTCCTGTGGTTTTGGTTAGAATGGTTATTCAGAGATAAAAAGTTTATTTTTCTTACCTTTGCCTGTTATTACTGCTGTAATATTTCTTTGGGGTTTTCTGTAGGATAGTGGAACAGATATGGTACAAAGAGCAGTAAAAAGTGGACAGTCCAATTGGAGAAATATCAGGTGAACATTTGTTGTGAAAGACACTGTACATAGGAAGGATATTTTGGGATTTTTAAAATTAAACCCCATACTGGAAAGAAAATCTTTATACCAGTTTTTATGATTATTGTTCCTCTGTATAGTTGCAATCAAAGCAACAAAACTCCTTCATTTACTTTGGGGAGATCTTTCTTTTGTGATATCTAATGATCCCTAAGGTCCACTGTATTTCAAACATGCAGACAGTAGAATTTTTCTGCATAGCTTACACCTGTATTTCCTATTATATCTACTGAAAAATAAGGAGAAGGGCCATCAAGGACAAGAGAAGTTGAACTCCCCTTCTCTGTAATTTGAACTTCTTCTCACTATTCAGGTACAGTTGTGAGGTCTCTTAAGTGCAGACTAGATCTAGAAAAATAGCATCTAAACCTGAATATCAGTTGACCTGAATACAGAGGCACAGTTCAAAACTGCTAAGTGACAATTTGAAGGAATAATCACATAAGAAGTAGCTACTTAGAATTGAGTTCGCAAATGAATCTGCTCCTTTTTCATCACTGCCGTAGTTTCTACAGGATTTTAAAACTGCAAATTCTTCTACCAAAGTTAAAGCAAATGAGAGCCATCTGAAATTACTTAGTGAGTCATCTTACCGTTCAATGGTAACACCCTTGTCCCCATAGAAGACAATTGACTCTAGTAAGTGTATGTGTCTGCTCTTCACTCTGTACAAATGCCTGAGAACTGTAAGGACTCAGCTCCTTAAACTGTAGATTTCCAGCTTGTTTCAATTTCCAGAATGCAGATCTTGGTCGTAAAATACAGGCAAAGTTTGTGTTCAGAATCTTCCCATGCTTTTAAGTCCTGAGAACAAGGAGCTCCATCAGATCCAACCATCCCACCTATGCAGTGGGTTTTGGGAATTCTAGGTACACATTTGTCTAAAACTTGACACAGGTTTGATAGGCTAGGTTATTTTAGTGTGCTGCTAAATGGATACTGGTTTACCTTTTATACTAAGAATATGGTTCTTCACAATTTTCAGATTTCATTGTGTGTGAGCTTCTGCTTATGACTCTTCCTTTGTGTCTACAAAAGATATGAATTATATAAATGTTACCACAGTGTAATAAAATGACTCATCTGTAGTGATGTGATGCCTTTTAATCTTAAATTATTTGTTTCTTCTGTTGCAGGACTGCATCAGCCTGGGCTCAGGAGAGCCAAGCAGGAGTGCATACCACTCTTTTGTCCTTTACCACAATAACAGCCCTCGATGGGGGGAAATCATCAAGTTGCCCATCCCTATAGACAGGTTCCGTGGGTCTCATCTCCGGTTTGAATTCAGACATTGCTCCAGTGAGTGCAAAATATAACAAAGAGAAATCAGAAAAAGCTGAAGGTCTTTCCATTGGCAGTTAATATTTGGGTGAGGCTGTTGCTGGGTGGAAGGCAGGAAGGGGGTGTCAACCTAAAAGCCAGTGAAGGTGCACTGCTTTTTAGCTGGTTGCTACATTCATTAAGCAGGACATTAAAAACATCATGAACAATCAATGAGGAGCAGAACATTTGTAGATGTTCTTTTGCTGTGTTTTCCTGTAGTATATTTTCTTTACAGCATGTATATTTTATATTTTACTATGTTTGGCATGTTTGTGTTTATTGTGAGGCTTCTCTATCATTTACATAGACGTAGACATAGTATACTGTATGTTGTTTGTTATGGGACAGGGAAATACTAGAGAGAGCCCAACGGAGAGCTACAGAGATGATTAAGGGCCTGGAACATCTCTCTGATGAGGAAAGGGTGAGAGCCCTGGGGCTGTTTAGCCTGGAAAAGAGAAGCCTGAGAGGGGATCTTACTAATGTTTACAAATATCTGAAGGGTGGGTGTCAAGTAGAAGGGGCCAGGCTCTTTTCAGTTGTGCCCTGTGTTAGGACGAGAGGTAATGGTAGCAAGGTGAAACACAGGAAGTTCCACCTCAACATGAGAAAAAACTTCTTCACTGTGAGAGTGACAGAGCCCTGGAACAGGCTGCCCAGAGAACTTGTGGAGTCTCCTTCTCTAGAGATTTTCAAGACCCACCTGGATCTGTTCCTGTGTGGCCTGCCCTAGGTGATCCTGCACTGGCAAGGGGCTGGACTCGATCTCCAGAGGCCCCTTTGAACCCCTACCATTCTATGATTCTATGCATCTTGCACACTTTTTGTTAGGCATGCAGAGGAATTAGAGAATAACCTTGTGGTATATATGGTAAGACAGAATATGTACAAATAGAATTCCTTCTTTCTATCTCTTGCTGCAGCAAAAGACAAGGGAGAAAAGAAGCTCTTTGGGTTTGCATTCACTCCATTGATGAGAGATGACGGCACTACCTTGTCAGATGATATCCATGAGCTTTATGTTTATAAGGTACCGGTTCCTTCTCTGCAGACTTTTCGCCTACTCATCTCTACTTCAATTTAAATAAGTAATGATCATTATATTATCTTTTTTTTTCCTCATTAGATGTGTGAGGAACGGGTTTAAATTTTACAATTTAAAAATCATGTGACTAGGTATGGATACAGCCTTCTATTTTAGGTACAGCTTACTTTTCCCTTTGGATAATGAGGATTTTTATTTTGTTAATTCTGTCCATTTTGGATTCAAACATTTGAGCAGTCAGCACTCCTACCAGCCTGTGGCATTACTCTAAGACTTTGCATGCCATGATGATGCTGTACTTCAGGTGCATCATATTACAATGACACAGCTTGGCCACCTTGGCAAGTTGCCTGATTGGTGGTGGTGGTTGTTTTTTTTTCACTTCCTACTTAACTTACTTTGGTCTGTTTCTTCAGTATGATTATCAGCCAGCGGCACTAAGTTTTGCAGTTGGAAGATGATAAGTTCTAGAGTCAGTGGTTGGGAGACCCCCCTTTATAGAGCCATCTCTGTTTTGTGTTTGTACAAGCCCTGAATGTGGTGAGCACAACTTTTTCTTAGAAGTGTTCTGGTGCACCCAGAAGACAAATAAAATTACTGTTAGGAAGTTGCTGTAAGGGTGTGAGTGTGTGGAATGAGATAGGTGAGGTACAATGCTGTTTCTTGTCCTGTACCTGCAGTGTGATGAGAACAGCACATTTAACAATCATGCACTGTACCTGGGGCTGCCGTGCTGCAAAGAGGACTACAATGGCTGCCCTAACATCCCTTCCAGCCTCATCTTCCAGCGCAGCACCAAAGAGACCTTTTCAGTCTCCACGCAGCTTTCTTCTACCAAACTGACCCAGAATGGTAAGTAGCTGGTCCTTCAAAACTGCCCAAGGCAAGGGGGTTTGTGAAAGAGATGAGATGGGGATGCTTGTGCTCTGATTATTTTACTAAAATACTTTGTTATAATTTAATTAAATGTATGGGGTGGGGTTTTTACTGACACTACTGAAACTGAGCAGCAACTGGGTTTTTTTAGGAAATGAGGATATTAACAGATGGCAGAGAAATTTCAGACATTGCTCTAAGTGCAAGTAAAGGGTGATATGGTAAAGCGAAGTTAATTTTCATTAAAGGATTGAAGAGCAAAGCAGTCAATGTTAGCACTTCTATGTAATCCAAAATTTGGTTTGTTTGGCTTTTACATAGCTACTAAGTAAATAAGAATTTGTTATGGCAATATCCCTGAAGAATGGGAAGGCAAAAGTGGGTTATCCACAGTGTGGTGTCAAGTCACATAGGGAAAAATGCAAGTCTTGGCACTTTTTACAGTACTTCACCAGTCCTCCATTCATTTCTTTGATAGTATTGGACTTGTTTTGTATATTTCCCCTTGTCTTCCTTCTCTTTTTTTTTTTTTTTTTTTTTTTCTGAGAAGCATGAACTGCAACAAGAGCAGAAGTGTAATGTGTAATGAACTGTGGTGGTTCTAGGGTTGCCATTCTTCTCTCTTCATATGGATTCTAGCTCTTTCTCTCACTGTTCTGCAGTGGATTTGCTCGCCCTACTGAAGTGGAAAGCTTACCCAGATCGTGTGATGGATATTCTAGGAAGACTGAGACATGTCAGTGGCGAGGAAATTGTTAAGGTACTATGTGAAATAAGTGTCTTTGGATGTATCTGTGATAGGAAGTGAATCCAGACCTAAAGCACACTTCTGCATGTTTCCTCTTACTGTACTTTTTGATTCATGCTGTGAATTCTCAGAGTGTACAAATTTCAATTTTATTTTGACCTGAAACCAAACAGGAAGATACACTTTAAAAATGAATGGGTGGTTAGTCCTTGTGATCAAAACAGAGCTTATCCTTAGTAACATACCCTTGCCCACACGTGCTGTATCAAGTCCTCAGCACCAGAGGTTCTGCTCTGCAAGCCCGCTCTTGTTGAGCCACACCACTGGCTGATGCCGGCATAGCCCCTGGTGGTGGTGGTGTTTTGTGCAGACTTGGCTCTTCCAATAGTATTGTGCAAAGCACATTCTCTGACCTTGTGTAAGTGAAATTTATCATTTCTAGACCACAGAAAAGAGAGCTGACTTAGAAACCTGGCCTTTCAAACTGCTGGTAGAGTTGATCTGTATTTCTGGTTTGCAGATACATTCAAAACTTCTGGGTAGAGGAGAAAGAAATGTGAAATCTGAAATTTAAGTCTTGCGCAGCAGCCAGTGAGCTACCCTACAAACCCACTTTCCTGTCCCCACACTGTGGAGCTGTTGCCTAGAGCACCAGTTGCTCTCCAGTGTGTCTAGCCTATCTCTACTCTGATAATTTCATCATGTTTTGTAACCACTGTTGCTCTGTGTGCTGATCCTTTGTGTGACCTGAACTTTCTCAGGTCAAAAGAAGTTCAAAATGTGTTTGAATATTTGTGGTCTTAGCACCAAAAAAAAAGAGTGCATCCCAGATATCCCTCTGATAATTTTAGGTGTGCTGAGAACTCTGCCTAGACTTCATTTCTATAAATCTGAAAGTAAAAGGAGATAATTTGTAATGGCAAGCAACCAAAGACAAGAAACCGAAGAGAAAGCTTGTCACTTAATTAGCAGTTTATTATTAAAGCCACTTTACTGTAACTCATTCAAATGCTGCCACATCTTGAATGTTAATCTTCATGATAACTTTGTAATAGGAACAGAAGAGAACAATACTTTGTTTATATTGCAATCCTTTGAGAACATCATGTTTTGTACACTTTGTTTGCAGGGCAGTACAAGTGTTTGTTTTTTATAGAGAAAAGCATAAGCATATATGGATTAAGTTATTTCATGGGAAGAAGTAATTGGTTGCCCCCCTAAAACAGCTGACTTTTGGTGTTGAGATACGACGAACGGAATGCAGTAATTCAGAAAAAAAAAAAAAAAGAAATTTTATCCTTTCAGAGACTTCATAGTTGTTACATTTTATTTCCTGTTTTCCACAACAATTTAATTAGAACAGATTAAAAAATCATGGGAGAACGTGCAGTTGACTTTATCTTCAGCATTCTTCACAGTCATCCTTTCTGAGGACTATGCTTTCTGGAAGGAAAATCACTGACTTGTCAACATTCAGTAAGCTGCAGTGTGATGGATGAAAGAAATAATTGGCAATATGTAACTTGACCCAATTAATGCTTGTTAGACAAGCTTTATTTTCTGTCAGATAACAAAAGTTTCCAAAGTTAAACATAATTTGGAGCATCAGTTAATGTGCTTCCAAGTCTGAAATTTAATGACAAACAGAATCTGGTACACGAACGATATGAGAATGAAAGTGAGTTGGTTCCCCACTACTAGACAGCTTACAGTGAAAGGAACACTCGCTTATATTCACAAATCAGGATTGCAGTCCATATTATTTTCTTTTTGTCATTTTTTGGAAAATATTCCTTGTAAAAAGACAAATTCTTTTTAGTTAAAGCAAATTCTGCCATATCATATGGCTGAACCTGAAGTGGTTTATCCTTGGCAAGTGTTTCACAATGCTATCAACATGTATGAAATAATTATAATGGGGGAAAATAACCTTTTGAATACAATTGCATTTGAAATTCTTTGTTTATTCATGTCATTTTAGTTCCTACAAGATATTCTCGACACATTGTTTGTTGTTTTGGATGACAACACAGAAAAGTATGGTCTGCTGGTCTTCCAGTCTTTGGTAAGATGCTGAATCGTTACTTTCCTTTATCTCATGATCAGTGAGTTTGAAGTGGCTTATTACCATGATGTTATTATTTCACTTCCATGAAATATTCAGCTGGATCCAACCTCACGTTTTCTGTAATATTCTTGGGTGAGGAGGGCAGGGTAGTCTCAAGAGATCTGGGGACATACAAGTGATAACATCTAAGAACACAACTGCTGTTTAAAGAAACTCATATATTTCGTTGTTCCTTAGCTTGCGTCACTTGTTTATAGAAACCTAGCAGCGATGTGTGATTTGCTTTAGTATGGGTTCACTTTTTAATCTCCCACAGGTATTCATCATAAATCTGCTACGTGACAGCAAGTACTTTCATTTTCGACCTGTGATGGACACTTACATTCAGAAGCACTTTGCAGGAGCACTGGCTTACAAGTAGGTATTTATCCATCACTTCAAGGGGTGGTGTCAGGAAGTTCTTGAATGATGTCACCATCAGAATCACAACCTTCATGACTACAGTGTTTCTCAGAAGTAGGACTACTTAGCTGAAAGCTTTCTAGCACAGTTAGAGTAAAGCTGCTGAGTGTGAACTGTGGTTCAGAAAGAGCAGACTGGAATTTATCTTGCCTTTCTGAGCTGGCTGATCTTACTTTCTTATTTTTTGACTGAAGAGACTCCGTCACTCGGCGACAGCTCGTTATTGGTATCTACTAACAAGCTACCAAGAGCATATTACATTTCTCTTCTTGAGCATGTTGGGATATAAGACTTGTGTGAAAGCTTAGAGAACTAATGTAATTTTCCCTTCCAAAGTAGACAGGTATTCATGTAAGATGATATTTTGTTTGATGATAGTACATGTATAATTTCAGTACGTCGGAAACAATTTTCACTCTCACTTTGAAGATTCTGCCTTATTTTCTAGTATTCATTTCTGAGTTTTGCCTCAGAGAATAGGACAGATTTTTTGAAAGCAGTAGCAGTTATCATACAGGGTGGGTTTTTTCCTTTCTTTTAGACCATTTCTTCTGTATATTTGAGCATATACTATCTTTTGCCACAAACTATTAAAAAGAGCTTATAATTGGTTTTGATTATTTTAAGCCATTCATATTTGACTGTAAATAAAAAAAATGCTAAAAAGACTCTGTTCATGGCAGGTCAAAAGTGGTTTATATTATAAAAGACTAGAAGGCATAGTCGTTTTCAGAGGGTAAAAAGATGTTCTGCTTTATGGTAATTATCACCTCTTTCAGAAAAATGTTTTTGGTAGTCTGATATCTGAACTAGCACATGTTTTTAGTATTTTTTTTTAAGTTAGTTCAACTGTATTGTGTACTTAGGATACTAGATTTGTGTAATTTCTTTGTGATCTTAGTTTCTAAAAACTTTTTACTTAGAGGAGATATGGAATTTCTTAAAATGTTTTGGTATTAGAACCGTATTGCATGCCTTTGCCAAAGCTATCTCTTTAATAACATCTTTTTGATGTTCTCTTAGTATTCCTCATGTTCTAAGTCAATTACAGAATAGAAATTATTTTCTGGCTTTGAAACTTAAATAAACATGTATATTATGTAAATTCAGTAGCTAGGGCCACTGAAATGGAGTGAAATGAATCTATTTTAAAGATTTTTTTTTCCTAAAACCAAAACGTCTGTTGCCAAACTAATTTTGAAACACTACTGAAGGTTCCTCTTCTTTTCCTTGTTTGTTATTCTCAGAGAACTGATCCGATGTTTGAAGTGGTACATGGACCGTTCAGCTGAGCTTGTTCGCCAGGACCACATCCAGGAAGCAATGAGGGTATGTGCTCAGCAAAAGTATTGGTGTGTCTGTTCCAGCTGAGACTACAAAAAGGCTGGGGAAGCTGTAAATAAAATCAAGAGTAGTCTGGCACTTACTTCTTACTGGTTTCACTGAAATGTATTTATTTCTTTTAATGTTTTGACAAAAAAATAATTTTAGGGGGAGATTCACCCTTGTGCAGAAAAAAAATGGAAGAATTATGTCTCCTTAAGTCCTTTTGAAGCCCTGTGGAGAGCTTAAGTGTGACTTACATTGAGTATATATGCACTGGCCATTGATATACATTGTCTACACCTTGCAATTAAGAAGCAGTCATTTTAAATATATTTAGGGAGAGGTGCTGTGGCTCAAAGATACACTTCTCATTTCAGGTTGTGACACAGCTTCCTTAGTTTCATACTGATTTTTTCTATATCATGACAAACATAATATAATAATGTGATTTTCTAAGTAGTAAGAGTCAAAGTTAGTCCAAGTACTGCTCTGTCCACCACAAGTCCTGTTTCGTGGTTTTACCATGCCAGCCACGTGTCTGCAAACATGCTGAACTCCTCAGTTAACTTCCTTTGTGGGTTCCTTCTAGACACCAGTTCAGGTTCTCTGTGCTAGGACTGTGGAAGCCTGTCTCTGGAAGCCTGATATTTCACTTGCTAGAAAGAATTAATTGTAGAGTTTTTTTCTGATACATTGCAAAACATCTATTACAAGCTTTCAGGTTAGGATTATGACTGTCTTTACCAAACCTATAAACCAGCTTGTGTGAGTATAGAACATAATTACTAAAGCTCCAGCCTGTTAGTTTCCTGTGATGAATTTTGAAGACAAGATCAAGCCACACACCCTGTCTTCCCTTAAGCCCACTTTAATGGTGTATCATGTTGAGTACTAAGGGAAGGAGTGAAGTCTAAATGTCGCTTATATTTGGTACAGTGTTGACAGTCGTGTACACCAAATGATCAAAAAGGCCTTGCTGCTGTGGGGAATATTACACTGCCTTATTAGTGTCTGTGAGAACCTTTCTTAGATTAGTAAACTTGTTACAGGCTGCATAAAATGAGGTATTTGTCTTCATTGATACTGCTGCCAAATAAATGGAGTTCAGAATAATACCATTTAGAAAATTTTATTTTAAAATGGTTAGGTTGCAAATTTAGACAATCTAGACATTTCAAAGAGCAAATTATCAACCTACTACAAAAAGATGCAATTTTCCAGTCCTTCAGGACTGCAGCATCTATCACAGATTGTGTAATGGTTTAAATGGCGGCATCTGTGCAAGTTATTCTCTCTCTGCTGGCCGCTGTCCAGATTTCATGTGTGGCAATAAAAGAAAGACAGTTTAACTTACCACAGCTCAAAAGTAAAAAGATACCCACTACATTAATACTGCTTCCTACTGTTCCAGGCTGCCACAGGGCTTCACATGCTGCTCTTGTCTTCCATTTCTGTGTCTCCATTTATTTCTGTTTGTACATTTAGCTGCCAGAAATAAAGCTTACAACCTAGGTTACAACCTAGCTGTTGTATTCATGTTGAGAAATAGCTTTTCATTTTTCCAGGTAGCCCTTCTTCGGTTCCTCTGACAGCCCATTTACCTTAACCTAGCTTAGCTAACTCAAGTACTTAAAAGTACGATTGAATGAAGATGGGAGAATAGCTTCTTCAAACACACTTATTTTGCCAAGTCATGAGAAAACTAGAAGTCTCTTATCTTCACCAAGATTTTCTTCAAATTATGTAACTCAAATTTGTCTTTCTGACTTAAATGCATATATCTTTGTTAGTGGGACATACTTGTAACAAAGGTTATTGGCTGAGAATGGGCACTTGCCTATAAATAGCTCTTCCTTAATTGAATCATGTAATAATTACAAACCTGTTTTTTCCTTCTCCTTTCTAGAGCTGAGGAATGTAGTTATTATGCACCCACAATCTTCCCTGGTTCTCTTTAAAGCTCCTTTATTTTTCTCTCTCTCTCTCTTTTTTTTTTTTTTTTTCTTTTTTTTCTTTCCTGTCTTAATCCCCTTCTTCTCCTGCTCCTTAAGGCCTTGGAATATCTTTTCAAGTTCATTGTCCAATCTCGGATCCTTTACTCCAGAGCTACTTGTGGAATGGAGGAGGAGCAGTTTCGTTCCAGCATCCAGGAACTTTTCCAGTCCATCAGATTTGTGCTTAGCCTGGACAGCAGGAGCTCTGAGACTCTCATCTTCACGCAGGTTTGCTATTTTCTACACTTCACCTGGCAAACCAAAAGGCAGCTATTTTCTGCACAGGTCGTATATATGGGCGCGTGACGATTAAATGCACGTTAGTAGAGTTTTCCCCTCTAACAAGCTGATGAGACTGGAAAATGGCACAGCTAGTTCATCTTACTAGACAGTAGCTTTGCACTACTTCACAGATACAGGTGAGCTCAACTGTGGACGCTCAAGAGGAATGTGTTTTGTTACATGAGAATACAATTTTTGTTATTCACAAAGTAAATTGCATTTTCAAGTCTCATTCATGTGTATTATGGTTGGCTTCAAGAAGTTGTAAATGCTTAATTCTAGTAGCTCAAGTCAATGCTTAGAGAAGTTCAATTGATGTACTCAAGTCAGATGCAATTAACTCCAGCGTAATCTGAAATTTCGGTCAGAATCGTATACAGCCTGACCACAAGCATACTGTGATACCCACACTCACATTTAATACATTATTTTGAATATGGCCTGGATGACTTCGTGAAGACTTCATGTGGGCTTAAGATACTACTTAAAGTGATTAAGGGTGCTGATAAGTTTTGCTTCATATTTTAAAGACCACTGTACTATATTACTTCTGTGTTTAAAAGTTTTCAATAGTAATGTCAAACACGCATGCCTCAGGTCAGAGAATGTCAAAATGGACCACCTAGAACTTCCCAGTAATACAAGGGTGATTCGTAATCGCTAATTTACTATTTACAGATGTTTTGAACACCTGCTGTAGTTTGCCAAAGAAGCAGTTGCTGTGAATGTTGCCTAAAACAGAGAGAGTCCACTGGTGAGGGAAGCTACCAGCAACGTGATCTCTTCTTAAGAAGCTGCTCTGAAAGATTTTGAGAACAGCTGCTGTAATCTTTTATTTAATCACCCATTAGTGGGTATAATAAGATGAGCCAGGAACATGAGAAATTAGTGCACAGAATTTTGCAGAGCAAGTGACAGTGAGTGGAAACAGCATCTTAAGAATGCAGGCTGTTCAGGGTTCTGTGTGTGTTTGTCGGTTGTATTGATCACAAATACAAAGGGAGATGAGATTTGAGGATGGGGTTATTTTCCCTTTTTCTCTTCATCTTTGTTTTGTTTTTTTTTACCTTTCACTACAGTATTTCTTACTTTGGACTTTTGTAATTTGTAAAGCCTGTCCTTGTTTAATCTTTGAGAAGTTTACTTTTTTTTTCCCCCTTGCCACTATGTTGCCCCTTGATCCCAATTGCCCCATAGGCCTCTCAGCCTGGAGGGCAGGCAAGCGGAGCCGGGACATGTGCCCCACAAAAATGTGGTGGTACTTCAAGGCCGTCATTTCATTCTGTAAGTAATGATCCCCAGAACTGCACAAGTTATTTCGTCGTGGATGTTCCCAATTAATCCCTTTTCCCTATCCCAAACCCCCTCTTTTCCTGCATATTATCTGGAATTTAATGTTTTAAGTGGCTGATACTTTAAAAATAGGAAATGTGGAATATTTCAGTAATTAATGGAACAACATTACGGCATCCACACACTGAAGAGACAGTACAAAGGGTGAATACAAGATGATATAGCTCAAATTGTTCAGGAGAGCCAAGGAGATTTTGTACTAGTTCTGGAAATCTGGACAACTGTTAAGTATGTACAGAACTGCTTGAGGCCCTGGAAATCATCGTTTTCTTCTCACTTGCCCTCTTATCCAGGGCCTTAGGGAGATCTCAGTAAAGTTCTTTCCAGCAATGAGATTAAAACTGATTATGACCTTCCTTCCAGGCCATTAGTTTGACATGAGTAATGTTTCTGCATATTTTGGGTGTTGTACAAAAAAAGGGCCCTTCAAGGAACTGATGAAACAATGTACGTGTACCTCAAGGCAGATCAAAAGCTTCCTCAAGAGATCCCGTGCATACTCTTAGATTGCTACTGGATACCCTAAATCACCACAGAAATCCTTCTGCTTTATAGTAACAGTTAGAAATTAAGTTCGGGACAACTCCTGTAAGGATTTGTTTGGCCTGTATTGTAATTTCACTTGTATTATTCCAAAGATAAAGATGATGATGGGATTTGCCACTGTTACAGCCTTCCAAGAGTACCATGAGATGTGTAAATGATTCATATTTGTTTATTTTGTTAGTATATTTTACATATGTAGCAACAAATAGGTGACAACACCCAGGAGGCTATGTGGGGTTTTGTGTAATCTGAATTGATTGTAACAAGACAAGATGTTGAGAGAGATAACGAGCGCAAAGAAGAAAAGAGGTAAATTTATATTCAGAATAATTTACTGGACTCTACAGTGTTAGTTGTAAAAATAACTTGGACTTTGCTCAAAGACTGTTAAACAGGTATCACTGTTGTTTGAAGGAAAAGGTACTTTGAGAAAAGCCTTGGCAAAGTATATTATATGGAATGAGGACAGGCATGCCAAGGGCTACAGACAGCATGGGAAAGGTACAGAAGTGTTTATGCAATGAAAAATCCCCAAACATCTGTGAGGAAAAGGAGAACTTGCAGAATAGGAGAAAATGCCAATAGATGGTGAGACTCTGGAAGGGCAAAGCTGAACAGAGATCTGCACTGAAGTTTGGTAAATCTGAACTTCTGCGGGAAATCCACGTGGTTTGTGTGGAGACCTTCAGGTGAGCGAGGAGGAGACAGCGAGAATTGAGGTGTGCAGCAGGGACAGCTGTGGTTGGGGTGGACGGGAGTAAGGCAGCTGAGTCAAAACCAGGCTGCGCAGCAGTTCTAGAAAGCAACCATCTAGGAATTAATGTAGTTACAAGAAGGAAACAGGTGTGGGCCTTGGGTAGGATGCAACAGAAGAAAGAGTTATAAAAGACTAGAGGATTAGGTGTGACACTAAGTCTCTGGAACTTGAGGATCAGGCAATGCATGGAATTCTCTAGGATTATGAAAAAAATAATTGAAAAAATGTGGAAAATAAGAAAGGAAGATTTTGTTTGTTTGGTTTGGTTTGGGGTTTTTTGTGGCATTTGCTTTGGTTTTGTTGTTGTGCTGATATTATTTCTGCACTTTTAAGATAAACACCTTCAAGGATAGCTCCAGCATACTGGAAATATCCGTTATTGCAAGAATCACGTTCACACTTACTTGCATGATGTGATGCCTCTTTCATATGAAATCGCACCCCACCCCTGCTGCAGAAATATGTAACGTCACAAGACAGTGCTGCTATGGTTAAGGGTCTGTCAGCATGTTCTCCAGAATATTTCTAACGAGTTTTAACTATCTTAGGTAGTTGCTCAGTACAAAAAATTGGTATGAAATTCTCTAATCAGAAACAGGTTTTGAATTTATTGAAAAAAATAAATCACTAAAAATGGAATCTCTTTTCTGTTCCCTGGCACCTCATTTTTTTCTGTTTTATAAGCTGTGCCCCAAAATACAGCCTTTTGAAGCTCTACAGTATGTATGTGCTCAGCTTATGAAAAGAGTATTGCAGCAGAGCTTGACTTTTATATGCTACATGTGATTTGTTCATCATGAACTTCAGGTATTGCAGATCATCAACACCAGCCACAGTGCACTATTTAGTAGCTTTTTGCAGACCCTTAATTCAGTTCTACTGTTGTTTCTATTTCACTGTGTTTAGCTGCAGTTACAGAATTGAAAATTCTCAGTTTCTTCATTTACTTTTTCAGGCTGCTTTGCTGAACTCCTTCCCTGCTATCTTTGATGAGCTGCTGCAGATGTTCACTGTGCAGGAAGTAGCAGAGTTCGTGAGGGGCACTCTGGGCAGCATGCCCAGTACAGTACACATTGGGCAATCCATGGATGTTGTTAAGCTACAGTCTATTGCCCGCACTGTGGATAGCCGCCTGTTCTCTTTCTCGGGTAAGATGGCTGTATCTAAGGCTAAGTCCTACTGCTAACTAAGAGCAGGAACATGTTACATTTATTTTGCAGTTACTTTGTTGCAAATGGTTCATTGCCGAATGCCAGTATTGCTAATTATTTATCCTGGCAGCAGCATCGTTGCATATATTCACCATAGGTACTTTGTAATGGTTTCCCTATGACAGGAAATGTTTATAAATCCATCATTAATAAACTGCAGTTACTGAAGGTTGACAAAAATATGTACATTAACAAATCAAGTCAATTATTAAAACTGTCAAGTCTCCCTTGATATTGGTATTACTCTATTGTCACGGGTAGGAAAATAACCTCCTTTCCCCGAAGCTCATTGTCTGAGACAGTGCAACAGGGTGATAAAATCATGTGAGAAACCCACCACAGTCTTTTAAAGTGTGTTTAATCTTCACATTGCAACTTCAGTATTTCTTTAGCTCAACATACTAGTAATTTTTTAAGAATTTATTGAATAAAGAAGAGTCAAAGATTGTGAGCTTATTTCATACATAAGAGTCTGAATGAAAGAAGTTATGAAGATAATGGTAGAAGATGTATTTGGCTTATCTTCCCTGTAGTACGGATCATAAGTTGGTGCACTCAAATTACTCAGTGCAAGGTGAGAATAACACATAATCGTGTTTAAACCATCCATCATAATTGTTATTATTCTTAAATTTTAAATTAATCTCAAAAAGTATGAGTGTAGAGAATGATTATTTAGTCCAAAGGTGGCTTGTGAAACAGGCAGTGAATTTCATCTAAATACAGTGTTTTGAACTTACTGATAAAATATTTGTCTTTCTGGTTTTGGTGCTGTAGTGAGTTGTCATGGTGCTATGCAGTAGTTGAAAGCATCACTGTTTGCCAGTGTCATAGCAGAGGAGAAATGAAGTTTAATGGGAAGGTTTTCAAAGTTAGCTTCTGCCTACTCTTCAGGTCTTGCCATTAAAGGAAGACACATTCCCTTTTTCTTGCCTCCCATATGGTAATGACATGTTTTCCTTCTATCTCTCCTATCAAACTGCTGACTTCTTGCCACTTTTTCCCCCTCTTCCCCCCCCGCCCCGTGTTGTTTTTTACTTTGGCTACTGTTTTCTGCAGCTGCTACCTGCTCCCCTTTTAAGAATTAGCCAGTTTCCACAAGGCATACATTAGAAAAGCACTATCAGCCGTGACAGTAGAGCTGGAAAGCAAACACAAAGTGAGGAAGTGTGGCATTTCTTTTGTACAAACAAGAAAGTATCGCTTCACAACTGTTGTTTCCAAGCTGAATCACTAGTGACAACATCATGCATTATGAACTTTTAAAACTGGATGCAATGTTCATTCATTAGATACACTTCTTACAAGTGTAATGGACTGCAGCCTGTACAATAGAAGTTGCACCAATTAATGGAAGATGCTGTGTATCAGTAGGCTATTTAGGATACCAAAAGGCTGCTGATTGGGATGATTGAAATTTTCTTTGGAAGAACTGTGATCTGGTTTTCCTTCTTTCAGAGTCCCGGCGCATCCTGCTGCCTGTAGTTCTTCACCACATTCATCTTCACCTACGACAGCAGAAGGAGCTACTTATCTGCTCTGGGATCCTCAGTAGCATCTTTTCTATAATCAAGA
This sequence comes from Chloroceryle amazona, assembly GCA_027560015.1. Lineage (NCBI taxonomy): Eukaryota > Metazoa > Chordata > Aves > Coraciiformes > Cerylidae > Chloroceryle > Chloroceryle amazona. The sequence continues at coordinate 59,580 of JANHFX010026241.1, forward strand.
CCAGCTCTTTGGTAAATCTGCTGCTGGATTTTTATTTTTTTTTTAATTGCACCAGTTATTTAGTAAAATTAAGGCTGAGGGATTTTTAAAGGTTAATACATGTTTTTGAAAGATCCTTTTAAAAACTAAATTCTGCTAACTTTCTGTCAGCAGGAGAACATCTGAAATGAGGGTTTGCTTTTGTGTGTGACTCAGAGCATTCTGATTACACAGTATTCTTGCTGCTAGGAGGGAAAAAAAGCATACCATTTACCAGGTTTGACACTGTTTGATTTTCTTCATCCAAGCCCAGAAGTTAGATATCAGTGGAGTTTGAAAGCTCTACGCAGCTCTAGGACTTGTAGTTCTGCAAGAGACAGTAACTAGCATTTTGTGATTCATCTTAAGAGAATACTCTAAAATTATCCAATCAATGAACTCACATTTACTTCTGAAAATTGCTGCTGAGTTTAAACACACAGCTTTGATGATCATAATACTCTGTGGTCTCACATGGTAGCTTGATCATTTAAGGCACTGCTCAAAAGCAGAGGGTGGTGAAGTTTCCCCACCTGACTCTAAAGAAGGAAGTTAGATTGTAAGCTAAATATAATTCGTACCAGTGTGTATTTCCAATTACAAGTTACGGGTTTGTGTGAAAGGAATGAGATGAAAGGCACCATGGTAATAAGCTAAAATAATACTGCCATGGAATAAAGGTTCCTAAACATAATTTGATCCTGTTGTGTTCTAGAGTGTATGCAGACCTTTGATTATAGATTTACCTTTATCGCTGTGACCCTGAATGTTTCCATCGGAGACTGACAAGGTAACACACACACACACTGACATCACAAGAGTATCTGGTACCAGTGAGGAATTTGAATCTATGAACCCCTGTTAAGGAGCTGTCTATCAAAATTAGTTTGTGGTATGGCTGACTCAGTAGAATTGTCTTTGCCCATTCTGTTCTCTCCAATTTCTAACTGTCTGCTCACCACTTACTGTAGGAGGGAGATGTCGTGGAGGAGGTTGAGATGATGGTGGAGAGCCTCCTGGATGTGCTTTTACAAACTCTGCTTACAATCATGAGTAAATCGCAGTCTCAGGAGGCGGTAAGAGGGCAGCGTTGCCCGCAGTGCACAGCAGAAATCACTGTTAGTAACTAACAATCAGTTTCTATTTCCTGCTCCTCTAACCTTTGGTTCAGTCCCTCACCACCACCAGCACCTCATTATCATCTCTGCTGCATGAATGCCCAGGGCTTTGTCTCCTTCCCTTAATAAGCCACAAATCCATTCCTTCCCCTGTGCAGTAGTGAGGTCTGCAGGAAGCAGTGGAGCTCGGGAAGCTTTTGTGGATTTCCAGGTCATTTTCTTGTTTGTCTTCACAGAGGTGATTGAGAATTGTTGTTTAGAACTTCTAGAACATCATCCCTAAACAGGTATCACCAGGCTTGGATTCCTAAGACTGAGAATACCACAGTGCTCAGTGGACAAGGCCCTTTCCTTACCCTGGAGAGCTTCTGTCTAGGTTCACTGATTATTTCATGCAAATGAAACAAAACATACTTTTGAAAAAGAAATTAAGAGATCCCAAGCGCAGTGAGCTGTTGAGCTTGGTGGGAGAAGAGGGAAAAGCCCCACTTTGCCCAGACTGCCAGCATAAGCCTAGGCAAAGAAACTCTTTCTTTGACATGCAGTGGAGGAGGAGGAAAAGAATATAATTTTGCTGTTCAGCGTTTTTCTTTTCTGGATTTGTCATCTTTTTCTGTTCCAGTATATTTTCGCTTGTCAGAGTCTTCAGTGCAGCTTTTGTGCAATGTATGGTGTTAGGCTGAACATCCCTTTTTTTAGACTTGATTTTTTTTTATCAAATGGCCAAAAACTCAGTGGTATTGTTGGGATGGATGTACACTAAGGTACACAACTCACACAGGAGAAGAAGTTGGATCTTTCCACATTAGCTCAGATAAAGTAACAAATGGCAGAATCCTGACAAAGAGCAAGGCATTTAGTAGTATTCAGACGTTTTCTTTGATACGAAAAAAGAAAGGTTAGCACCTTTCTTAGCTTGCAAACATCCAGTGACATCTCAACTTCCTTTTACTCATACCATTTGCCTTACTGTTATTTATCACATGCCTTCTCACACATAAGAGCACAGCATTCTTCCTATAAAGTTTATTGGAACAGCTGATGTCAAAGCTTCTGGGTAGATGCAGGAGACAATTAGCCAAAAAAAAAAAAAAGGGGATGGACAGTCCCAAAGTACAAAATCCCTCTGTATTTATTCCTGAATATGTATTTCACACCACATTGATATGTGGAATCTTCTTAGATACTGCTTAAAAAGCAGTTTGTATATTTTCCAAATTAATTGCTCACCATCGCAGAAAAAATGTACTGTTGTGCAAGGGACTGGCAGTCAAAAGACACAGCCCTTATGTTCTTGGCACTACCTTGCTTGTTACCTTGGACAGATCGCTTAACTTCTCTGTGCTTTGCTTTCAGATATGTAAAATGGGGGAGCTCATCTTTGGAAAACACTTTGGGATACTGTGGTAACTGGTTAGGGTGTATCTGCTTCACAGGCCAAAAATGTAACTAGCTCGTGTAATATTCCCAATATCCTACTGGAATGCTCTTAGTACTGTAGCTATGACAGAACAGAACTTGGTGAGCACTAGTAAGCCGAGTATTAACAAGATTCCAGACACCTTTTGTAGCCCATACTAATCCCATGCTGTCACCACTATACTGTTTCAAGTATCTGAGCCAGTTAGTTTAAATAATTCCTGGTATGTCTGCGTGAGCTGCAGTCACACCGTTGATAGACATAGTATGTTAAGTAACTGAAAAAGGGTGATTGTCAAAAAACTGCATGCTTGGAGGGTAATTCATGAATGTCTGTATTAAACATTTTAAATTATTTTTGTTTAGACTACAGCTTTATTTAAAAAACTTCTAAAACTGGCATCTAAGGTGGAGGAGCCTCTAAGAGTTGTATTCCTGAGGATTGACAGTAATTCAAGAACTGTTTAACATGCAGTATTTTTAATCTCTGTGCATGTCAGCTTTCCTCTCATAGGCATTGGGGCCATTTCAGACCCATCCCTTTATACCTTACCCCAGACTGAGTTTTACGTGTATGAAATTTAATATTGCCTGAATGAAACAGTTTCTCATTTGGTCAACAGGGAGAATATGTCTCCTGCCTTTTATCTTTGCTTCGTCAGATGTCAGACACTCATTTCCAGCACTTACTGGACAACTTCCAAAGCAAAGAAGAACTGAAGGTACAACAGAACATCATGTTTGTAGGGTGATTCACTCGGAATGGGAGAATGAAGGGGAATCCCTCCAGCACTGCTTGACCTGCTCATAATTCCCCTTCACTGGCACTCTATTTTTGGACCTTTCTTTCACTTCTATAATAATAGGTGGTGTGTTAAAGAAACATTCAAGGCCACAGGGCACTGAATTATCTTTGCAACAGCAAATAAAATCCCAAGATAGATGTTCTTAGACATAAAGGTTATCGTAACTGTAGCATGTAGAACACAGGCAGAGGAACAGGTTTGCGGTTTTTTTTAAGCCTATGAATGTAAAGTCAGATTTTCTATAGCATTTTACCAGACATTCAATATGCATCAGAGCTTACTTACAAGGCATTTTGATTTTGTGCCAAAAGAGGATTTCCAGCCTTTTGGGGCATACAAATGTCTCTAGCAGATGAAATCTTTTTTCGGAAAGTGGTAACCTTGCTACTCTGCTAGCTGTGTGCTTCCCAAATTTGTGAACATTAACTTCAACTGTGGCTCCTCACGGACAGAAAGGGTTGGTGGGATACAAACCTCTCTGAGGGCTTTTTTTGCCACTGACATTTTGAAATGGCACATCTCAAAAGAGAACTGACTTTCTATCTCAACTTCATTGGAAAGAGAATTATCTCTCTAACAGACAACAGTCTGTTTAAAAGTCAGAATAATTTCATAAATATACACAAGATTTTATGTAAAATTCTTTTCATTAGTGTGGCACTCAGTAAAATACAGACAATAAGAATGTAATGTGGGAGGAACGTACGTTGCCTTAAATGAAATGGAGAAACTGTGGAAGTCCTCTCTGAATAGGCTTTCAGCTTCTGAATACTTCATGTGCGTACAGAGAGGCTGAATAAATCAGGGAGATAAAAATGGGATGATATATTTCTGACCTTTAGGTTGCAGGTTTCAGTGTATCTCAGGTTGATAGCTCTCTGACTTTACTACCTTTCCGGTAACTTTTGAACTGCGCATAGGAAGATGATTTTGTAAATTAATTTGTATTAATTTGTAATAGATATCTTTTAAAACTATCTGAACTATAGCTCTTATATCAGACCACTGAAAAGGTTTGTCATTAAACTGAAATGTGTCTTTACACTCATAAGAACACTGTTGTATCTCTGATAATCTAAGGATATGTTCCAGGAGTGTCACAGAGGCTGAAGTTTTTATATCCAACTTTTTTTTTCCATGTCAGTTGACCTAATAATTTTTTTTTTTTTTTCCTTCAAAGGTTGCTGTAGTAGTATTTCCAATACTTCTTGGGTGAAAAGGCATTCTGTTTACTTACCACTGTTAGATCTAGGCCAAAATGAGGCCCCAAGTCAAGGAGCTTGTGATGCTTTACTCTTAGCTCAGTTACACCAAGATATTAATCTCCTCTCTCCATTTAATGGTAGGACAGTTTTGAAGATACCTTGTGCTGCCATAGTGATTTGTCTAGAAGAAAAAGAAAATAAAAAAAAATATTGTTTGCAAGGCCAACAACTTGGCGTGTTTTATCCTTGCTCTTGGTCTTTGTAGACATAGAGCTGCAAATAGTCACAAAACAGAGATGTCTTCAGGTTTGGTTTTTTGGAGGTTTTTGGAAAACAAATATTCAGCTGAATGTGTTTAAGAGAACTTTCCTGCTGCATATTGCCAGAAATGATTTTTCCTGTTACTATTTTTAAAAGTGTATGTAGGAGTTTTACTGGGCTTGGATGCTTGGGTTTTTGTCAAATGTATTACATAAGCCCAAAGAAATTTGGACAGAGGCATTAATTAAATGAATGCATAGTTAAATTATTATGATCACAGTGTATTTAAAAATAGCTGCAAATTGATACTGGAACTCTGGATGATAATACTAGAAGTCATATACAATTATGTTCGTAAGGAAGTTTTTCATTCCACTGTAGAGGTTTCAAAGAAGGCTGCAGCTTGTTTAGTGCGTATTAGAAGTGTACAAAATGAACAGAGCCATATCCCAATATGTGTTGTTTCTGTGTATTCAGATGAGTGACCTAGTAACACAATGCTCAAGTGGAGCATATTTAGCTTAACTGTCAGTTTTATAATTCAGAAACAGTTTAATCTGCAGCTGCTGGTGAATTTTGTAAACTTTTTTTCCCTATGTGATAGGAGTTCCTCCTGAAGATTTTCTGTGTATTTCGGAACCTAATGAAAATGAGTGTCTTTCCTCGAGACTGGATGGTGATGAGGTTGCTCACCAGCAAGTAAGTAGAGAATCAGGTATAAACCATTGATATTCTTTATCAGATTTTTTTTCTCCTCATCTGGGCAGTTAAAAACTGTGATGCGTTGTGTTTCTCCAGGCAGGGATGTAGTGATCAAGACAAGAATTCTGGAGTGCTCTTCCTCATTCTACAGCTACTTTAACACTCCAGACAGGGACTTCTGTATTCATTCTGTTTCTTAAACAGTATGCAGAGGTATCAAAGAGTTAAAGCTTTAAACCTGAAGCTGAACTCTGAGGGTAAGCATGGCAGAGCAGCTATCACAACATATGGCATGGAACAGCCACCCACACCAAGTGGTATTAATGGGCAGGTCTCTCAACTCCCTCTGTCAGTAAATTACTACAGTAAACATCTGTCCCTTCCCATAAACATCAATCCTTAACCTACCTAGGAGGTCCCAGCTATTTTAGAAAAGGAGGAGCAGACCCTAGCAATGACACCAAGTGCATTACGTACAGATTTATTTCTTAATTAAGTTGTCATCTACCATTTTAATGCTTAATTTTATCTCATTTTCATGCTGCTGATGAGTTAAGTACTATGCTGTTTGGAATGACAGCAGTGTGGTGAACACTGGGTGGCTGGAATCATTTACTAGTTTTCTCGGATAAACTATCTATAAAATTACTACTGACTAACCAACACCAGGGGGTTCCCATTAGAAAATGACACCATGGAAGTGTTCCTAAAGGCTGCCTGCTCAGCTGAGCTGTGTGTTCTGCAAGTTCACCATGCTAACAAAAAGTGAGAGAAGTGGATTTCAGTCTTAAAGGTTTAAGATTAAGTGGAGTTAAAGATTAAGTGGAGTTCTGCAAGAAAAGAAAAATCCTCATGAAAGAGTAGTTGCACCATCTGCTGTAGGTTACCTAGTTCCCTTTGGCATATTTTTGCTATAAACCTTGAGACAGTTAGGTCTGTTTAGCTGCATCCTGGAAGTATTGCTTGCATGTGAATCAGAGTTGTCCTGTTTCTTTTAATACTACTGTCGTCTTACCTATGTGCTGTTTATTAATTCCTGAATTTATTACGTGCCTTGATGGTCTTTCACTAAGATATATTTAGTCACCAGGGAATCCAGAATTGAGCAAAATACTTACAACTATCTTGAGTTAAAGCATGAGCTAGAGGAAGGACTAGAGGAAGGACTATTGTATAGCAAGAATAAAAATAGATCAGGCATTTTGAGTTGCTCTTTTCTGGGGTAAAAAAACCAACCAACCGAACAAACAAACAAAAAAACAAAGGGGAAAAAAAAACAAAACAAAACAAACTAAAAATAATAATAAAAATTCTGCTTAAAACGAGGAAAATGGATGTATTCTTTCATTTCACTGGAGGTAATATGGCCCAGCCATGCAAAATAGAGAGGATTTTAAATGCTCTTGTGTAAATTCCAAAAGCTACAATAAATATGAAAAATCTTGATCTCGTATCAGTTAGTACAAATTGTTTATTAAAAGATAGAAAAATAGATTACTTCTGTGTGAATACAGCAGTGATGACATGCCTATCTCTGTACATACAGTAAAATCAGTACCACAAATCACTTTGAATATGTTATTCTCCAGATTCAAATGTTCTCTCTGTTTTCTGTTTTTGTTTTTGACTGCAGTATCATAGTTACAACAGTTCAGTACCTGTCTTCTGCACTGCATAAGAATTTCACGGAAACGGACTTTGATTTTAAAGTAAGAATTGATACTCAGAAAATGTTAGGACATCTTTTTAGGCTATTGATGACAAAGGAACAAAACTGTATTCTCTACAGTAGCTGATGAAATTTGCAGCATTTTTTTTGAGTACCTGTGAGGAAGATGACCTAACTCATATGAATTTGCTGTGGAATTGAGGGGAAGTAGAACACATACACTCTGAGATCAAATCAAGACAACTGAGCTCCTCATTAAAGAAACAAGTATCTCATCAGCAGTAGAGTCAATGAAGGATGCCGTCTTTCATGGCTAATATAATGTAAACTTGGGCAATGCTTTTCCTGAAGTTGGGACATGTATGATTTTCCTCTCCCAGAGGTGTCTCTTAAGAGTATTTTCACTGGGTCTGATGTATTTGAAAATGGGCAAGTTCAGTGCTACTAAGGAAAAGTTGCCAGACATATGCCTAGGCACATGTACACACAGAGTGATAGCAAAAGCCTAATTTCTTTGGGAAAACTGACTAAATTACAGGGCTGTCATTCATGATATATTGTAATCTCTGGGGATTTTTGAGGGAGAAGATCTGTTTAGACTACAGAAAAAATAGTTTAAAAAACTTAAGTCACCAAGTTTATTCATTTTTGAAGTCTGGTCCCAAGAGGAAAGCCTAGAGGCATTACTTTCTTGGGGTTTTTAATTTTAGTTCCTAACAGGTTTTAAATAATCCATTGGTTTCCTTCAGAGTTGAGTCTCTCAGTCGTTAAGAAAGATACTAAGTTACGTCTTGATTACAAAAGGGAACAGTCTGATTCTACATATAAAGGGAGCATATCTCTTCCTTCATTTCTTTAAAACTGACTCCTTGGAGTGTAACATCTTGAAACTTACTTCATGTGTCACAGGTGTGGAACTCTTATTTCAGCCTGGCAGTTTTGTTTATAAACCAGCCAAGTCTCCAACTAGAAAATGCCATGCCAGCCAAGAGGAAGAAGATTCTGGACAAGTAAGAATATGTTTTGTTGGGTTCCCAGCTTTTTCTGCCATCTCAAAAATGAGAATTCCTTTCCTACTACAAGTTCCTGTGCTTTATTATGGAATATGGGATGTGGAAATAAATAAGTACATCTCCTAATACAGTGTTTAGTGACTAGTCCAGTTGTTTTATTATTATTACTTTAATCTAAATGTGAATTTTATGTTGGGTTTTTTAACATCACTGACTTTCCAGTTTTTGTTCAGTTTGGCAATTGTCTGTCACCTTTTGTTCTGTGTTTGGTTTTTGTTTTTTTTTTTCAGATACGGTGATATGAGAGTGATGATGGCATATGAGCTCTTCAGCATGTGGCAGAACCTGGGTATGTCCCCTCCTCTTCTATCCTAACAACCAAAGCCAAAGTAACCCTGGATTTCTGTTGGAATTTTTTTTTTCTTTCTGTAGCATTGTAGAGTACTTCGTTTTTCTTAAGAGTTGTAAAACCAGGAAGCGCTTTTTCCACCAAAACCTCTCTCCTCGTCTCATCATACTTTTTTATTTGAAGTAATACATTCCTATGAATTTGAGTGCTTTCTTCTCAAATGTAACCATGACAGGTTTTGGTCATTTTGACACATCAGTGTCAGGTTTTTATGTATTTGCAAATATAAAATCAGTTTTTTGCAATCTCATCATCTGTGCTGCAGTCAGGTTCCTATGGAGATATACTGTTACTCAGACTTCTGTCTGATCTGTGCTAGACAAATTCAACTGAGAAGTGAGAAGCCCATGTTAGACATGTAGTTACAGATAATTATCTCTGAATGCTGTTGCAAATACAGCTATTTTGATTTATTCTCTGTGGCTGCACAGTAAGCATGCCACAGAAGAGATTGTTAGCAAAATGCCTTGGGTTTCTGTGCTGAGAAGTAATGCAGTTCGGTCCTGAGTCAAGGTCAGTTATGAAACTGCACTTCATAGCACTGAAGATGAAGAGCTCTGTAGTTCTTTGCAATCTAATTGTGTTCTATTAAATAGTGTTGTTCTTGCTTCTCACCAGCCCCTTCAAAATCTTTTTCTTCCTAAATTAGAAATATCTGTGGCCACTTTCCCCTAGTTTGTATGTTTTAGTTCGGTTATTTTTGACAGTTTGAGTTCCTTTGCATGTAAAATGCACTGACAGTTTTTGCTGAAGGCTTTCACAGTGAAATTAAAAATGTTCTTAGAGACTTTGCAAGGAATGGTGTGAAACAAATACTCTTTTTCTAGTCCTTTCAGGAAGAGAATGTGTTTGCCTTTTTAATACTTATGCCTGCTACTTTGTATATGTCATTATAACAGGGGTTCCCTATTTTTTCAGTCAGAAAATGAAATCTTATATTTACTTACAGTTTCTTTGTGTTATACAGGTGAGCATAAGATTCACTTTATTCCGGGAATGATTGGCCCATTTCTTGGTGTTACACTTGTTCCACAACCAGAAGTCCGGAATATCATGATCCCTATCTTCCATGACATGATGGACTGGGAGCAGAGGAAGAATGGCAACTTCAAACAGGTGAAGTCACTTGCCAAGCATTTGCAGTATTCATTTTCTTGCTCTGTCTGCCTGCAATGTCCAGCTGGATGCAAGGAGTTTGTTTCTGGTGATCATTTCTGATTGTGAAGGAGATGATGTCATGTAGATGCATAAAAATAGACAATTTGAAGCACAATTCACAAAACTACTGCAAGACTCCCAAGATTATTTAACAGTGCACTTTACAGCAAGCTCTGTTTCCCATGAAAATAGAAAAGAGGAGCAATGTTCTCATCACATCGGAGATCAGGAAGAGAGAAGAATTTCGTAAGTGCTAGGCTCTCACTGCTCCTGCTGGTTTCACTTAGATTATCAGTCAACCATTAAATGGGTCAGACTGAGAACCAAAAATGGACATGTAGAGTTGTAGCCAGCATTTGTGAAAACAGCGGTCTTTGCTTCTCTGTCTTCAATTTCCAGCTAAAAAATGATATTGCATAGTTAAATAATGATGCCATGTTTTGAAACAGACTGCGTGACTGTGTATTTTTTAAGAAATTGCATCAGTTACGCCTGACAGCAGTTCTGTAGTTCCCACCTGCTGTGAGCTTTGATTGCACAACAGGGAGAGGAGTCTTCATTATTTTGTTGCCCAGTCGTGGCCAGAGAATTGCTTAAGGATCGGTTTGGACTGGATCCTGTCACTGTATTTGGGCAGTACTGGGGGCAAGTATCTTCAGATAAATGCTCTAAAGTAGTAAATACTTCTGTTTATCATAATTCATGTGATTATTTATTATCCACACACTCATTGGAAATGCCAGATCAGTGTATCGTTCCAGGAAAATAAAGGACCTTTACATAACCTGACCTATTAAAGCCTGTGGGGAAAAGTACTACCAGAAGCTTATTTTTTTCCTTCCTCTTCAGTTCCCTTGATGATTAGTAGTATTATTATTTACTGTTATTATTATTACCATAGCATTTGATCCTGGTCCTCTTTTTGCTTGTTCTAGCATGATAAAACTGTTCACACTGGCATTTACAGGTATAAGTACCCACAGTCATCTTCTGGTTTTATACTTTCTCTGTCAAGATGAACCCTTCATAATTTTAATTTAATTTTTATATTCACAAATGTTTTCTAAACTAGAGCTCCAAGAATATTTTTTACATTACCTGTGGAGCAAATTTCCACAGTTCTATGAAGCGTATTACGTGGCTTTCTAAGATTAGAGACCGGATACTAATCTGTGTTAGCGAGTAAATAGTGCAAGATGCAACCTTGTTAACATGAGCTGCTGGAACCAGGAAGATGTTTGTTGTCCAGTACAATGCCAGGCAGCTGGACAGATGCATTACTGATGGCTCTCTAGTAATTGTAGATCACAAGCAAAGGCAGGGTAGGGCTTTTTTAATTTTGAGCTTCTCTTTACTTTCTGAATACTGAATTGTTTGTCAGAAAATATAAAAATCCTGCAAATAAATTTTTACTCCCTTTTTTATTTTATTCAGTAGCTCATATTTTAACAAGGTTATTTTTTCAGTGCTGCTGGGTAATAACGTAGTCTGATTCGTGGCCTAAATCAGATCTCCCTCTAATGATTTCACCAACATTTGCCATTTGGCAGCTGGAGAACATAGAGAAACACAAACTATGCTTGTTTTTAAATAAAAGCAAACCATACTTCTACAAGCAGTTTCAATCTTTAGGAACCTCTGTCTTCATTGTGTGGGTACAAGAAGCTAATGAAGACTGCTGCTTTCATGACTACGTGAAATTTTTTGTTTAATGTTAGATACATTAATTTCTGCATTTGAATCAGTTTTCAGGAATATCTGATACCAGATTCATAATAGAATATATTAGACTGGGGGGGAATAAATACATATTCAAAACCTTTGTAACAGAAGAGAAACATAATGATACTGTTGTGGCTCTTTATAGAAGTGTGAAAAGAAAATGCATCATATAATCATAGACAGCCTTGACAAAACTGGTTTCAGTGAACAGTAATCTTTCAATGTAATGATGCCTGGATGATGGGGAACCAATTACCTACCAGCAGAATCATCACAGCAGACCAGTGGCAATTACACCATGAATTAGTTTCTCTGTGTATCTATCCTGTTACAGTACAGGATACAGTTTATCTGGATACAGTTTATCTGATATACTGGTTCAGAGAAAGTGTGTCCAAGTGATTCATTTAGTAAGAGAATAAACATGAGAAGCTGCTCTGAAGAAGTGTTACCTCCTCTGCGATGTTCATTTAGACTCTGATGAGCAAAAAGATAATTTAATTTTAGTCCTTCGATTTCACTGAAGAATGAGAAAAGTGTGCTCACTTAAGTGAGCCACAAAGAAATAAATCACTTGCAGACAGAAGTGGGCAGCCCCCAGGGCATGGAAAATAAAACAACTCTCCAGTCTTCCTAGTGTGTGGAACTCTCGTCTTCTACATGGACAGCTAATCTCTAACTAATCAATTCTTTGTCCAGGTGGAAGCCGAGCTGATCGATAAGCTGGACAGCCTGGTATCTGAAGGAAAAGGTGATGAGAACTACAGAGAACTCTTCAGCCTGCTGTAAGCTATGCTGCTTTCTGCTCACTTTGTGTTGTGCAGGGTCAGTGAAAGAAAGAATCGGATGGGAGATCTGTGCAGCCACAGCTACTGTGCTCATCTTCAGAGAAAGCTGTAACAGGCTTTCTGGCAGGGTTTTATGATAAGACTCGGTGAAATGGAAATAAGTCACTCTAACTCTGAAAAGAATATCCTAAATGTCGTCTTTCTGTGAAATCTAATGTAAGTAGTTACCATCCTCCTGTCATAAACTGATTTGCCAGAGAAGCCAGTGCCTGCCTTTTTATGTAGCAGTAAGTGAAATCACGGCCCTAGGATTGTTTAGAGAAACAGTTTATTATTTAGCAAGTCGGGCCTTATTAGTGCAAAAGATGATTTCTTTGCATTTTTCTTTCTTTGATTCTTACAATATTTGAAGGTCATGCTTTGGTGGCTCAGCAGTTTCAAGTTGCTTCCTCCAGAGTCCATCATAGCACACTCTTATTTCCACTGCCTTTCACAATAAAAATCCAGTCACTCATAAGGATAAATTTAAAAGACTTTCCACCTAGTTATCTTTGATTACTGATCTGTTGCCAAATTTTATTTCCAATGATCCTAGTTTACTCGAAGTCTGAGAGTGTAGAGCAGTTAACCATAAGTCTTTGTAGATTCCAGTGAGCCATGGAGATAATTAGCAGAATCTTAGCCATATATTCCAGACAATTTTGAGTGGCCTCCGGTAGCATGCTGGCAGTTTGAGGCACAGACCTTTGTTACACTAGAACCAGGACTTCCATGTCTGAGTTCACAATTGCACATTCATTCATTTCCAAGATAGATCAGCCTGACCATCCTGTACACGCATCCCTAGAAAGCATGGAATGTATTCAGTTTTGATTAGTGCATATTCACAGCTTTGGGAAGTCTGGTGCATTATGTGTACAGGTAACACAAGTCTATTTCAGGGATAGAAGAAAGAAAATATCCTCTTTGTTTGTTTGGTTTTGTTTGTTTCTTTTTATTCATCTGGAAGGAGTAATATTGTGCATTTCCTTTGTTCCGTTTGAAGACATTTGTCACCCAAAATGTTAAGGATTCAGGGACAGCAGCTTGTTAATTATTTTTAGATGATAGTGACTGAATGTATTGCCAAGAAACACAGCCTGGAAGTCCAGCAATCTTTTAGTTCATGTGTGTTACTAACATTTCTGAGAACAATGTGAATTCTGAGGAGACAGTTCCACAATTCCACAAATTTAATAAATGCTGCATGAAATAAACAGTTGACCCTGAATTCTACTTGTCTCAACTATACTGCTGAGAATTGGCTCCCTCAGCTGGAAATCATTCCAGTACAGAAGAATTTCTTTCCTCTTGCCAGTATATAAGTGGCAAGTTCTTTGACCAGAGATCCAGAAAACTAGCATGTAAATTTGCTTTCTTTTTCCACTTTTTAAACATGACTTCCAGTGTTCTCCCTCTAGCATTCTCTAATCCTCCACACCTGTCTCAGTGGGATGCTCCCTGTATTGTCTAGTTTGCTGAGAAGAAAAAGATTGCCTTCATTTACAGTTTAAATAAATTGTGATTCAACATTTGTTGGTTGGTTGCTGATTAGAAATGAAAATTTATGCAGGGATGAGCAAAGGAGAGGTATTTGCATCAGGTTTAGACTCCCAACTTCTGACTGCTGCTAGCAGGATTTAAGCTGCAGGTAATAATGTGGGAACCAGTTGTTGCCATGAGCATTGCTCTTTTTCATATACTTTAAATGGCAGTGTGAACATATTCTTCCTTATCCTGTCAGTTCTGTAATTTCCTTGTCTTTGCTTCATGCTGCCTGGAGTAGAACCCAGCTCTTTGGCCCTTATCCCAGGTAAGATAGTCATTCCACGGATTTGTTCTATAAGGGAGAAGCCAAGTTGTCCACAGATGTCTGCATGCATTGTACCATTTCCCTGGAAACCTCATCCACTGTCTTTCCATCTCTAAACAGTTTGCTGGAGAAGATTGAGCAGGAAACATGGCGGGAGACTGGAATCTCTTTTGTTACATCAGTAACTCGTCTCATGGAGCGTCTGCTTGACTATAGGTATCTGGCTACAACAGTGACATATTCAAAGTATAAGAAGTTTGTAAAGAGGTAGTACCAGATTCCTTTCTACAGAGATTATTTTTGTAATTCACCATTCTCCATGCTACTCTGATGGCAAGTACAGTGTAAGCAAAACGTGGTGTTCTAAGCAAAAATCCTAAGTCCTCATCTCTAGAGCCCTAATTCCCACCCTTGTGTACTTGTTCCTGATAAAAGCAACGAGAATTTTTTTTAGTTTGTAGTTTTGTCCTAAGGTTTAATCGAGTTGCTGAATGATTCATTCCTTCTATCACTGAAATGATCTCACCCAGTTCAGCAGAATAGATGCTAACTGCAGGAATGATCTTGGGTGCCTTGCTGAACCATAATGTGCCAAATGCCTCATCTAGACATGCAGGGCTGGAAAACATTTCTTCAGAGGAAAGTCTGACATGTCAGCTGGTGACTCGTGCAAAACTCTGCTATATATTAGGCATCTTTTGTTTAGTTCTGGACTGAAGTTTGCAGGACCATTGTGCCAGTACAGCTCTTTGACTCAGGTACAGAAAAATATTTTAACTTCATCTACATATATGCACACACACATAGATGTACACGTACGCACACTCAGAGTTGTTTTTTCTGGAATGACAGCAATCTGAAACTATATAGAACTGCCCCAGATAGTTCTATCTTTAGCCTACTGACAAGAGTTCAAATAATTTTTTCTTCTGCTGCTGCTCATTATAGGTGAAGACCTGTGACTAGGCTGGGTATTCTGCAATCCCAACTCCTCCTCTGTGCTTTTTAGTTTGCTCTGTTTGTTATCCTTACCAGTTTGATCCAATCTCCTGTTTCTCTCCTGGCAACAGCTGCTGTACAACTACTGTTCAAGACCATGTATCTGAGACACATTTAAAGGGAATGCACGGGAGATGTTTGGGGTTTTTTTAATGACATTTGCTATAAATGCAACTTTGATACACAAATAAAAAATTTCATGCTTAATCGAGGAACAGATACCTGATTTTAATTGAGTTTTAATACGCAGCATTTTTTTTCTTTCCCAGAACAGAACAGGGAACTGAATTGGCATTTGGCACTACACAGGCATCTCTTGGAGTCCAGCTGCCAGTTAGCTGACACCGTAGTTCTTGAGACAGTTTGCTCTGTCACTGCTTAAAAAATTTTGTCTCTTTCACAAATGTGTGATTTTTTTTTTCAAGTCAAGTTTAGTAATTTCTGAAGCCTTTAACTTTTTGTACTGCTGAAGAGAGATAATTTCTAAAACATTCCAGAAATTGAAGATAAATTTTATGATTTAACTCACCTATGAAAACATCAATAATCTAGTCTGAATTACTCAGGTTGTATCTTTCAGCGTGCCAGCTATCCAGTACGCTGGATAGCTGAATTTTTGAAAGCCACTATTACCTGACTTTTGTTTGGATTCTTTTAAGTCATTTCAGGTGATTGTTCTCACAAAGAAGCTTCTATGAGGACACTCAGTTCTCGTATCATTTAAACCACAATATGAAACTTTTAATTATTATAATTTATATATTATATTTATTATTTATTTTCATTATATACTTCTAAAAATAAAATCTATTATTAACTGTGATCCAAGGAAAATCTGGGGGATGAGACAGCCTCAAATTTATTTTAAAAGGATTTTTTTTGCAGATGTATGTTTCATCATTGTTCTGTTTTCTTAGGGACTGTATGAAAGGAGATGAAACAGAAAACAAGAAAATTGGCTGCACTGTTAACCTTATGGTAAAGATGTTTCCTTTATCTCTTTGTGATACTGTGCAATGTTGTAGAAAGCGGAATGGGAAAGGCTGGGATAAAAATCTGTCAGGGAAGTGTATCTTCAGAATTCAAGCAGTGGGATGACAGAACAGAATGCCTGGAGGTTTTTAAGTATCCACTGGAAGTCTCATGGCCAAATTGGTCAGGTTCCCCAGGGCCCTGTCTGGCCAACTTCTGTGACAGAGGTTCTACAGCCTCTCTCACCTTTTCTTTCAGCCTTCAATTACCTTCATTTTGAAAAGAAAAATTCATGACACGGTAAAATTTGTGGGTTAAATCCGTGTGAATGTGAAAAGAGTATTTGCTTTTCTTTTACATTAATAATGTAGTCTCTTTTCAATACCTTTTTATATACACGTATGGTGCTGGTTGTCTTGAATGAAGAGTATCAATAAGAATGACAACTCTTTTTAATTTCACAGAATTTCTATAAATCCGAAATCAACAAGGAAGAGATGTACATCCGTTATATCCACAAACTCTGTGACATGCACTTACAGGCTGAGAACTATACAGGTTAGTAAAACATCATATGGGGTCTGCCTGAAATCCTGGTGAAAGATTTTGAGTCTCCCAGTGTTGCACTCTAACTAATCTGAGTCATTCTTTTGGAAAAAAATTCTATGAATCACTTCTGGCAGTTGGGAAGATGATAAGCTGAGGTCCAGCCCATTCCCTCAATGAAATAATACATGTCTACCCCCACACAACCATGTAACTATTTCATTATGCCCTGATTTTACATTAAAGTGGTCTATGAGGAACATTGATCACAAAATCACAACAGTGGAATCAAAACTAGAGGAAGATTAGTATTTCAACCCCATCCTTGCATTGTAGTATTTAGGGAGTGGTTAGGAAATGTCTAGACTAAATCTGTGTTGTCCAACTTCTGTTTACAGCTGCAGGACCCAAATCTAGTTGAATATCTGACTGTTAGCTAGTAAAAAGAAACTCAGCAGATTGGTAGCTAAAAATCAGGTTCATAGGAAATAGTTTTGTGATGCTGCTTTAAGTAATTGAACAATTTAATGATCATCTAAGGCTGCAAATTTTTTTTCTCCAGTTGTACATTAGAAATTCCAGACTGTTCAAGAAGCGGGTCTAGTGACCTTTCAAAATTTTGACTGTATTTGTTTGTTGTCATTGACTCAGTGTTCAATAACTGCATTTCCAACAGAGGCTGCATTTACATTGCTTCTGTACTGTGAGTTGCTTCAGTGGGAGGACAGACCTCTGAGAGAGTTCCTGCATTACCCATCTCAGTCAGAGTGGCAACGTAAGGAAGGTCTGTGCCGTAAGATTATCCATTACTTCAACAAAGGGAAGGTATGCCAACTTCTTCTCTCTTCCAGCAGCTTCCTTCCCTTTTCCTGACTGACTTAAAACTTGCAAGCCTATCATCTCAATTCAGTAGTCTGGAAGTAAATGTGTGTCAAAAGGTTTTATGACAAATTGCTTCTTGGCTCTCTGGATTAAGAAACAGATGAGACAATGGATATGGGTATTTCATTGTGCATAACATTTGGAACTAGTTTAGGTGGGCCAACAGGAAAGACACCAAAGCCTTTTTATGCCTTTAAGCCAAACTTCAGATCGCCTGATACAGTAGGTAGCTCTATGAACACCAGTTCCATAGATTTTGGGAGGCGGGCTGGCAGTTTATAGTCCTCTATGCAAATTGCTGTGTTATGACTCACCTTAGGACTTGTTTTGCCTCTAATCTATAGAAGCAAATGGAGACAATGCACTGTAGGGGTCCCTTTATTAAAAAAGATTTAAGTCTTTTCAGTGTCACTGTTATTTTAAAGTGGCTTTCAATTATAGTGCAGTTCCATCTACTGCACAAGAAGAAAATCAATACATTTCAATTTCACATACTCAATATGTTTTTCCTGCAGTATTTTTTTTTTAAATACTCTAGATGTGGGTGTTATAGTCCCTTGTATCCTGGGGTTTTGGAGACCTTTTAGAGGTGAACCTTAAAAGCAATATCATTTGTCAGAATCTTTTCAAATTTTTCCTTCTCTAGAAATATCCCTACAGCTTATATTATTGGAAGTTAATGTCCCTAGGTGCACCTAGGGTTGTTTTTTCCCAGGATGGCAGTGACAGTGACATTAAATACAAATGTGATTTGGTTCATGTGGCATTGCCATTCCAGATAAATCGTTTCGAGCCCCAAAAACAGAAAGCGGTGTGTGGCAGAGACATTCTCTACAGAACCTGCAAAAAGAAATAAAATTCTTCTGTGTAGGAAGAAATGGCCTATTTATGCAGAAGTGATTATTTAAGAATTACTTCTTTTCTTGGGCACAATTGTTTTGTAATAATACTGCATATGGTTCTCTTTTTGCTGTCAGAAATATTCAGGATTTTTCAGACTGCACTTAAAACCAGTAATTTACTGACTTCTGCAAATATTGCAGTACTGGAGTGTCTGACTAGACACAGATGATACCGAGACAATGTAAAACAAGTGAGCCTGTATTTTTAACAAAAACAGGCAATCCATATATGCACTGAAGGGGAGTAAAAATTCGACAGATGTAATTTTGCTATAAAACTTCTAACAGATTATACAGTGTTAACCTCTTGAGTTTTTTTCCCTGCTGGATGTTTTTGGAGTTACTTGACTTTGTGTTTTAATCCTCCTCTTTCAAATGGTAGCTGAATGACTAAATAATCCACTTAAGCATTGTGTATGTCACTCAAACTGTGGCAGTGAAAGACACTGAGAAGCCAAATCCTCCTGCTGCTTTTCAGCACTCTTTATGTTGATCTGTAACAGGGAACAGCTATGGGAATGGAAGAAACTTGCTTCCCTCAACTTGTCTGATAGTTTCTTTCTGCACTACATTTAAGGCGGTCCCTCCTCAGGTCCAGAAGAGTGGAATTTGCTGTGTCCTTCAGTTGCATTTCGAGAGTTAAGTTTCTCATGCTGCTCCTGGCATTTTCCACTAAGTAAAGGGATCAAAACAGTATGAAAAGGGTGTAAAAATTCTGTAACTGTGTGTTAATGGGAAGATTTTCTCAGCACAAGAATGGGGCAAAACTATGGCCGAAGACTGGTCTTGTGAGTCTGACATGTCAAAGGGCGTGTGAGTGGAGGGCAGGGAGTGGTGGAGTGGCTTACGGCAGGCCTGGAGCGCTGTAATGGTGTGCGCAACTGAGTAACCCATTCTCAATATTGTTGGTAGCAGCTCTGTGCTGGGAAGGAACAAGGTGTTCCAGAGCCCTTTTAGTCTTCATTCTGGTCATGTGCTCTTTTTTGATGGTTTCTGCTATGCTTTGAATGGCTTTATGGCTTGGTCAGCAGTGTATATATGCAAGTGCGTAACATAACATACGGTTACAATTTTTGTCTCTTAAAACTCAAGGTTTTCTAGCTGAAGACTGATAATTTGAACTCATCATGCTTCTGGACAGCAATAGCTTGAAAACTACACAACTGTCCAGTCCACTGCTAGATTTTATTAATTAAAAATCCTGACCAGTTTTCATCACAGTGTGTATACTCCTTAGCACCAGCCAAATGCTCTGTGAGACTCAAAGCTGTATTTCCAAAGCAGTTCGTGTTTAGATCGTGTGCACCATAACCAACATCTGAACTAATTTCTCTTGTGCACACTGATGTGAGTCGTATTTCCTCAAGAAATCTGCACATCAGGATGTAAATAAAGGTTGCCATTCATAAACATTGACTGTCTTATATCTTTGCCTCCTTGAGTGCAGACAGTAGCGCTCAGCCGAGAGATGCTGGTGCCATAGGAGAAAGCTGCGATTAGCGTCCTATGAATGTGCTTTTCAATTGAAGGACATAATACAGAACATGCCAACAGATCAGACGTCTGCAAAATGAAAAACAGTGATGAGGGAAAGTAACAGTGGGGACATGAGGAGATTATTTGAAAGGGGGAAGAATGATGCTTTAGAGGGAAGCGACATTTGTGTAGCACATGGAATTATATATTAAATTTCTAGCCGTGAAGATGATATACGTTAACAGCACCGAGTTTAAAACTGAGGATCCCAGTGACTCATATCCATTAATTTCTCTTCTCCTTCCAAACATCTGCAAACTCTTTTCTCTGTAAGGAATTACCTGTATATTTCTTCACTTCTCTATCTCATCATGTATCCACAGAATGTTCAGCTAGCACAGTGGAATTTATCTGCGTGGAAATCTTACTGAAACAAAGAGAGAAAGACCGAGTTAGGATGACAGGAATAGTATCCGGGTACATGTAGAAAAGCAGCTATAAAGAGAAATAAGGTGTGGTTACAAGTTGTTAATTCACATCAGAGAATGTGAATCAAGGATCATGAAAGAGTTACATCTGTAGGATCACCTGAAGGGCAGACAGCCAGCTGGCTTTCTGCTTCTATCTGGAAGAAAGATTAAAGAATTATGTAGGCTTTAGCCACAGCATCCCACTTGGAGGTGAGACTCTTGCTCACACTCTCTATGACAAAAGGCACTTTCCTCAAGAAGATACTTCTCTTTTCCATTCTTTCAAGTAAATGTAGATCAACTAAGGACTGAAAATTTATGCATAATATCTTAGTAAAGAATGTTGAAAAAGAATGAAAAAAAAATGCAATGGTGTTTGTGCTTGCAAATACAAACACTTAACTGGTTCATGTTGTTGATTCCTATTCGGTGTATCAGTTTGTATGTCATGGACATTGACAACCCACAAGCAAAAATCCTGTTAATTTGACAACACAGTAACCTGAATAATATTCTGAGTAGTCAAGTAACTGGCCTTTCAGTGCATTTGCTATTGTATGTACTGTATTTAACAAGCTTCCCACCATCCTAAACTGCTATCAGAATATCCAAATGGATTCTGAAATAATCTTTTATTTAACAAGTTCTTCAAGTTTTTGTAAGTAACTGAAGCTAAAGAGATATAGGATCATTATTTTTGCCTTTTTATTTCTTACAACTATCCCTGCTTTTAATAAAAAAAGTTCTTGCACTTACTCGTTTTGCTATTCAGAGAAAAAAGCTTTGCTGGTATAAAGGATGAGAGGACAGACACTGTATCTGTTCACAGAGGGAAACATAGTAAAGTACCCAATACACTAAATCAGTGTAGAGAGTCACATTTTTAAGTGAAGGTGCATGCAGCTAGAAAAACTATTTCCCTATTAAATGCTAATATTTTACATAATTACTGTTAATGACTTACCAATAATTTACAATATTGCTATTAATATTCTTAAAACTTAATGTGATGGTCTAACTCACACATTAATTTTGTTTTCACTACAGCAGGGGCCCAGTTAAAACAACTGGCAAGTTAGCCCAGTAATGCATAAAAGTTAATCCCAGTGAAGGTTGAACTGAGACTCTGGTGTTCTAGATCCTTTACATGAGTATGGTAAGAAAAGGTCATTCCCCCAAAAGGCTTCCAATCTATGCAGGTAACAGACAATGGGAGAGGAGTTTTCAGATCAAGGGTGTACAATGAGCACTCCAAAAAGC
This sequence comes from Chloroceryle amazona, assembly GCA_027560015.1. NCBI lineage: Eukaryota > Metazoa > Chordata > Aves > Coraciiformes > Cerylidae > Chloroceryle > Chloroceryle amazona. The sequence goes on from JANHFX010026241.1 coordinate 81,227, forward strand.
CGAGTGAGGTAACAGGGGAGTCTTTCAATGTGGGTGTGCCCAAACTCATTCTCTCTCTTCCTTACCTCTGGGGGTGATGAGTATGGTGTGCTAGAAAAGATTTATTGTAATGAGACTAAGTTGAAGCAATGAGTTTTGCTTTCAGTTCTGAATATGAATATTCACTCAGCGCAGTAATGCAGGTCAGTTCTGAGGATGTTTGGTCTCTGTAATTGAGTGTTTCCCACTGCTTGACAGCTTCCTGCTTTCAGTAGAAAGCAGCAGCCCTGGGAGAGGGAGCATGTGACGGGAGCAAAACCCTAACTCTTTACTCGAGGGAGTTTTAATGCAGAAAGCAAAGGAGATTTTGGGAGTGGGTTGAAGGAGTATCTAACAAGAATCATAGAATTGTTTTGTCTGGGAAAGACCTTCAAGATCATCAAGTCCAAACTTATTCCTAGCCCTATCAAAACCACTAAACCATGTGACTCCACCACCTCCCGGAGCAGGCTATTCCAATGCTTGACAACCTTTTCAGTAAACAGATTCTTCCTAATATTCAGCCTGAACCTCCCCTGGATCAACTTCAGGACATTTTGTCTCGTTCTATTGCTTGTCACTGGGGAGAACAGACCAACTCTCACCTCGCTACAACTTCCCTTCAGGTAGTTGCAGAGAGCAGTAAGGTCTCCCCTCAGCCTTTTTTTCTCAAGGCTAAACAGCCCCAGATCCTTCAGCCTTTCCTCATAAGAGACATGCTCCAAACGCTTTACTAGCTTGGTAGCCACCTCTGTACCCTCTGGCACCTCAACATCCTTCCTGTAGAGAGAGGCCCAAAACTGGACACAGTATTTGAGGTGCGGCCTCAACAAAGCTGAGTACAGCGAGAGGAATGATCACCTCCCTGCTCCTGCTGACTACACTATTCCTGACACAGGCCAGGATGCTGTTGGCCTTCTTGGCCACCTGGGCACACTGCTGGCTCTTGTTCAGCCTGCTGTCAGTCAACACCCTCAGGTTCTTCTCTGCCTGGCAGCTCTCCAGCCACTCCTCCCCAAGCCTGTAACACTGATGGGTTGTGTTGTGGCTGAAGTGCAGGACCCGGCATTTGGCCTTGTTGAAACTCATGGCCCAGCGATCCAGCCTATCTAGATCCCTCTGTAGATCTTCCCTACCCTCAAGCAGGTCAACATCTCCACCCAGCCTGGTGTCATCTGCAGACTTACTAAGGGTGCACTCTATCCCCTTATCCAAATCATTGATGAATACGTTAAACAGGAGTGGCCCCAGTACTGAGCTCTGGGGGACGCCACTCTTGACTGGCTGCCAACTGGATTTAACTCCATTGACTATAACTCTTTGGACTCATCCGTCTAACCAGTTTTTCACCCAGGAAGGTGTATGACCATACAAGCCAAGAGCTGTCAGTTTCTCTAATAGAATGCTGTGGGAAACACTGTCAAATACCTTACTAAAGTCAAGATAGACAACATACACAGCCTTACCTTCATCCAACAAGCTGGTCACCCTGTCATAGAAGGAGATAAGGTTTGTTAAACAGGACCTGCCCTTCATAAACCCATGCTTACTGGGCCTGATTACCTGGTTGTTCTGCATGTGCTGCATAATGGAACCCAGGATTATGTGCTCCATCAGCTTCCCTGGTACTGAAGTCAAACTGACAGGCCTGTAATTCCTTCCATCATCCTTCCATCCCTTCTTTTCTGTGAGTGTTGTATTGACTGACCTCCAATCTCTTGGTACCTCACCAGTCAGCCAGGCCTGCTGATGAATGGACAGTGGCCTGGTGGGCACCCCTGACAGCTCTCTCAGTACTCCAGGATGTATCCCATCTGGCCCTATAGATTTATGCACATTGATGTTGAGCAGCAGGTCATGGACCATATGTTCCTGGATTGTAGGGGGGACACTGTGTTCCTGGCCTCTGTCTCTTGGCTTGGGGGAGTGACTTTCCCCAGTGTGTTCCTGTTACTAAAGACTGAGGCAAAGGCGGCGTTAAGTACCTCAGCCTTCTCCTTGTCTTTTATTACCATATTTCTTCCTGAATCTAGTAGGGGATGGAGGCCCTCCCTGGCCTTTCTTTTATTGTTAATGTATTTATAGACTTTTTTCTTGTTGCTTTTTATCTCTAAAGCCAGATTAACTTCTGGTTGAGCTTTCAACCTTCTAATTATTTCTCTGCATGGCCTAACATTCTTATACTCATGAGGTGCCAGAGGACTGGAGGAAAGCCAATGTCACTCCAGTATTCAAAAAGGGCAGGAAGGAGATTCCAGAAAACTATAGGCCAGTCAGCCTCACCTCCATCCCTGGAAAAACAATTGAGAGGCTCATTATGGAGGTCATCTGTAGGCACATGGAAGAGAAGAAGGTTCTCAGCAGTAGTCAGCATAGATTTACCAAGGGGAAGTCATGCTTGACTAATCTAATAGCCTTCTATGATGTAACTGGATGGATAGATGCAGGGAGACCAGTGGATGTAGTTTATCTTGACCTTAGAAAGGCTTTTGACACTGTCTCCCATAACATCTTTGTGGAGAAACTCAGGAAGTGTGGGATAGAAGAGCAGATAGTAAGATGGATTAGTAACTGGTTGGACAATAGAGTCCAAAGACTAGTGGTCAGTGGTGCCAAGTCCAGATGGAGAGCTGTAACTAGTGGAGTCTCCAGTGCTGGGACTGGTTCTGTTCAACATCCTTATCAATGACATTGATGACAGGACAGTGTGTCTTCTCAGCAAGTTTGATGACGACACGAAGCTGGGAGGTTTGGCTGATACACCTGAAGGCTGTGTGGCCATCCAGCGAGACTTGGGCAGACTGGAGAACTGGGCAGAGCTGAACCTAAGGAGGTTTAACAGGGATATGTGCAGAGTCCTGCATCTGGGGAAGAATAATCAAGTACACCAGTACAGACTGGGAGGTGATCTGCTGGAGAGCAGCCCTGTGGAGAAGGACCTGGGAGTCCTGGTGGACAACACGTTCTCCGTGGGACAGCAATGTGCCCCTGTGGCCAGGAAGACCAATGGTATCCTGGGGTGC
>JANHFX010026244.1:5569-16207 GCA_027560015.1 Chloroceryle amazona
AATTAGAAGTACTGAACTGAAAAGTAAAATCACTGAACAGAATTAGTCCTGTTTTCACCCAAACCAGGACAAATGTTCATAGATGAACAAACACACATTTGCAAGCATGTGTATGTTTTTAAGAATAAAGATACTCATAGAATGAAACTAAGAAATACAGTCATAAAAATGATGACAGAAATATGACAGATAGATTTTTAAGGTAACATTTTCATAGGCTCTTATACAAAGGGCTAAGAGCCTATACTTTCTGATATAGCATGCATCTTGATGTGAATCTATGAGGGACAATAGAAATATTTCCCCCAAGAGCCATCCTTCTCCCATAATATAAAGCTTTCATTCTTAATTTTGCCATCTGTCTGAAGCATAGTTGAAGTTATTAGTAGGCCAGATTTTTTTTTTTAACCTGATTGGGTGCATCCGTTCTTTAAGGTCCAAATTAAACAACCGTTTGAAGCAACTGTAGATTCATTTTCAGAGACTAGTTTCTCAGAGTAAGAAATCCAGGTCCTCTTTGCAATTAAGAACTACATTGATTTTAGCTTCTCTTGGAGGAATCATTGCTATGCTATATTAGGGAACTGGAAAAGGTAAATTCTTCTAAAGTATCTTCAGAGTTGGAAGTGATTATAAATAAGGAAAAAAAAAACTGACATTTTTCCGTCCTTTTATATGAAAAGAAAATAAAAATATATTTTGGGGCATTAAAGTGGAAAGAAATTTTTACATGGAAAATGACCAACATGGTAAGATCTTTTCAGTCGTGTGCTTTGTGTAACAAGACACTGTCAAATTACAGAACTTTAGGTTATCTTTTATTATTCCTGGGTATTACCTTTAAGATAATTTATGTTTACAATTTTTAATACATGAGAATATGATATCTGAAGAATATTTATTAGGAGCTATAGTTTTATTATGCTTAAAGCTTGCTGAAATAACACCTCTGTGGAAAATACATGTAAAACATGAATTATTCTGTAAATTAAGCCACTGATTTACTTTTCTTTCCTTAGGGAGATACACATCTGAGAGTGATGTATGGAGTTTTGGTATCCTTTTGTGGGAGACCTTCAGTTTAGGAGTGTGCCCATACCCTGGAATGACAAACCAACAAGCACGAGAACAAGTGGAGAAAGGTAGTTAATTGTAGGGAGCAAAAGAGATGCTGTGTAGATCCATAGGGATGTAGGCACATAGAGTATAAAGAATAGCAGAGACATAACATATAGGTTATCTAGGAACTAGATAATAGCAAAAATATGATATCATTTAATTGCTGTTTAGCTTTCTGGGAGAAGTAGTTTGATTTATAGGCTTCTTGAAAAAAGGAAGATAATGACCAGTGACTTAAAGGAGGACAGTTATAGCATGTTGGCTTTCATGGCTACAGAACTAAAAGGTGAAATGGAAAGGCAGGATTGATTGTTGTGCAAATAGAGGCTTGACCAGAATGAATTACTTAACATAATGCAAGTGGAAATATTTCAAACTGCTAGAAGAAAAAGATCTATATAATTCTATGTTCTCTATTAAAGCGTTTTAGACATAATTTTAAGTTCTGGTGGAGATTGGCAAGTTAACTGAACAGTGAATACCACAGTTTTTTTTTCTCTTTTACAGAAAAAGCAAGACTTTTATTTAAAAGTCACAAGAAAATGTGAGCAGGGTTTTAGATCTTTCATTTCATCATCTTTAGTGGTATTTCAGGACTCTTTCTCCTCTACATATTTCTACTGTGTAATTCATAAACAGGTTCTTATCTAGTAAAACTACCAAATAATAAAAAAGCTAGTTTGCTGAGTTATATCAAATGTTATTATTAAATATAATCACTATAGACAACCATAGAAGTTTGTCCTCAAAAAGCCAAATAAAAAGATCTGATGCTTTTCAGAGCAAAGTAGTTTATTAAAACAAGTCTTACTACCTAAGTACTGCAATTCTGTATGAACCCACTGAGAAAGATATTACAAATCATATAAAATTTACACTCAATGTTATTTTAATGCAATTATATCAAACTTTGCTCATCTCTTTTTAAATTTGTCAATATGTATAATTTTTCAATGCTATATATTTTTTCATTTTTTTGTATACCAGGATACCGAATGTCAGCACCGCAAAAAAGTCCAGAAGATATATATAAATTAATGCAGAGGTGCTGGGCCTACAAACCTGAAAACCGTCCAAAATTCAGTGAGATTCAGAAAGAGCTGTCTTCAATCAAAAGGAAAGTGACATAGTGATAAACTAGTGCCAATCTCAGTCTGCAGAAATTTTCCAGTGAAGTAATATTTTCCCCTTACACATCACATTTATTCAACATTATTTGCAATATTCTTCTAATGATTTTAAAATTGCTTTGGATTTTTTTATATACAAGTCCACCAATGATGTCTACACCTGCATTAGGCATATTCTGCCAAATGTTATCTATCCAGTCACAATAATGTCATTTAGGATACACATAAATAGAAAAACGCATGCTATAGATTTAAGTGACTGTGGCTTCTATCTATTTTACTGTAAGTAAATGCTAGTGAAATTTTTCAGAGGTTTTCTACATTATGCTGTGTTCTCATTGTCTTATCCCTGGCCCAGGTATAAACACTATGGTACTGTAATGTGGTGACTGCGTCACACATGATGGCCTTAAAAGTGAAGACAGTTTTTGATAAGTATATCAGTGAGAAACTTTTATATTTTTTAATTCTTTATGCAACTGATATTTTTTTAACGATACCTTGTTTAAAGATAAAGGTCAGATTCTGGATGTAAAGTGAAATTCAGAATTTCCTTTTCTAGAAAATTGAACTGCACATGCATTTCTTACCACATTATAGTAAATACTTCTAACTTTGGATGTGATTTACTTAAGCTTATGCTTTTTTTCCTGTGAAGCCATTAGAATTCAGTAATATGTCTCCTTTGCAATGAACTACATTTATTTAACAAGCAAAAAAGCCAATATCAAGTCTTGACTACATGTATGTTGTTAACAAATACCGCAAATCATCTGCCTTACAAAAACAAGTAAAAGCAGTAGGTACACAAATGTAGAAAAGGTCAGCAATAAGTAGATTTGCTAATGATAGCAGCATGTTATAGATAGCAAATAGGATTGGTTTCAGAGGAATAAAAGAATTTTATGACGTAAGGAATATGTTTTAAGCCTCTAGCAGGCTGAACAAGGTAGAGTAGAAACATTAACTTTTTTAAACAATTACAATCAGATTTTAAAAGACTGGGGGCAGTGGAGCTGTAAATGCCACCAAGAAAAAATGTTTGTATAAAAAATACCATTCCTCCAGAAAGCAAAAAAGATGCAACAGTCAGAGGAGGAAAGGCACAAAGTTTGTTACTAAGACTCTTGGTTTTCTTTGCAACTTGGACTAAAATATCACTTTGTCTCTTCTACATAAAATTCTAACTGGACTATATGTCCAGGTGCAGAATTGGTGTATTAATTCTGAGTTCTTTCATTTTGAGGAAGCTTTATATTACTAACCATTTTAGAACATCGTGATTTTAGACATCTTTTAGTCAGGACTTATATTATAATTTTCAAAGTGTTGGGCATTTTTTTGGAGGTGAAGGACTAATTGGATGACTAGCTAGTTGCATTAATATTTTGCATCTCTCAGATTATAGCTATAAGTAGATCATTTATAGATATCAGATCATCTTTATAAAGGCCTTCTCTAAAACAAAAAGTGTTTTCAAAAAAAAAATAATTCTCAAATGCAGTTGACTAGTTCACAGAGTGAAAACATAGAAGTGAACTTGATACTTTCTTCCCCCACTTTACAAGAATTGAATGCTTTGTAAGTAAAATTTGCAACAAATGACTTGGTTTTTTATAGGTAAATATGAACTGTTATCCAATAGGACAATATAGGATGCATACTGCTACTAACAAAGAAAACATGAGGAAAAAAGTGTTTTTCCTAAATTGTCACTACTTGGATCTCTAATATAGCTGTAGAATTGCAGAAGTTTTAGATCAGCTATATAGCTGAAATTTTGTGAATAGGTTTAGAGAGATAGCACATGCTTCTCCACTAAAACCCTTTATCAATTTAAGCCAATTATGCTTTTAAAAGAAAAATCAGGTTGATAGAGGTTGTACATGTTGAGGCCATCGAGAAAGACATTTTCACCATTAAAAAAATAAATTAAAAGATTCACATTACTGTCTTTATACAGTTAGCTCATTCATTTCAGTCTTTCTCACTGTCAAGGTTTAGAGGCTAGTCCAGCCACTAGACAAGTAACAGATGCTCTCTGTTAACCCCTCTACCTTCCCAAAGGGGAAGAGAAAGGGAATAAGGGAGAGAGACTCAGTGATTAGAAAAGGAAACTAGAACAGCTTGAATGAAAATTAAATCATAAATAATCATAAAATGGAATATACATATATATACAAAACCAGTATTGAACCAACCCCCCCTCCCCTGATGGAAATTACATCACTGTCACCACTGTGCTGTGGGGCAGGCACTGGGGAAGTCCCAGACTGGAATCAGTGGCAGATGGGAACTGGATTCACCATCTGGATTCTAGAACTGGATTTAGGAAAACATGGATTTGGATCTAAGGCAGAAGGGACAGAGTCCTCCTCAGATGCCAGTCATTGAAGAAGAGAGTTTGACCCTCCTAATCTCTCATATTTATACTGAATATGATATATAGGGAATGAAATCCCTCGTTGGTCAATTTAGGGTCATGTGTGCTGTCCACTCCTCCCCATAAGTGTGGCCTTTTACTTTCTGCATGCCAAAATGTGGTACACAAGATTTAGCAATGGCCTTGGTTTCTATAGAAGTATAAGCAAGAGATTTTCTGTGCACACCAAACCTTAGTAGTAACTCTAAACATTGAGCATTACCACTGCTAGAAACAGACACTGTCTGCAAAAATATACCATTAACTTCAGAAACTGCAGTTAGTTAGAAGATACTGAGCTGAAAAGTAAAATCACTGAACAGAATTAGTTCTGTTCTAACTCAGAACAGGCCACTCAACATATAAAAAATCCACAATTAAATGCAATAGTAACACAAAATCCTTGGATTACTAATGCATATACTAGTTATCTCTGAACTTGTGCTTCAATTATTAAATAGTCTTTCTGCTCTTTAAACAGGGCTGCAGTAGGCTAACGTCTCTAGCCGTACTGTACTGCTAAACTATAAGAACCTGTCCCTTTACATCTTCCAAACATTTCATAACTCTGACAGCTCTATCTACCACAGATACTCCTCTTTCACTTACTTCAAGAAAGTTACTCCTGTGAGACAAAAGTTCCAACATATCCCTGGTTTTGACTCAAAAGTTTCATAGTAATGTTATACCTTTATACCTGTGGCAATGTGTTTGCATGAAAATTTAAGTAATCATGAATCCAAGGTGAAGCACATAGTTCATGATTTAATCAAGTTACAAACCCTAAATACATAATGAATTGTCCACATAATAAAACTCATCAGAACAACATTTCACACTGCCTAGTTTACAATACAGAACATCTATTTCCTGTTCTAATGGAACAATAATAAGCCAGTTACACCCCTTTCCAAATGAATGATCTTGCTGTCAGACCAGATCCAAAACACTATCTTTAAAATTAATACCAGTTCCTCAATTCTATTTGAGATTCAATTTGATCATGCCTTCTACTTATCATAACTTTCCAAATAGTCTTAATTTTCATTGTTTGCATCCATTTTGCTTTTAGAAATCTGATCTCTTTACATTATATAACCTTAAATTATGCGCCCCTCCCAAATTTTGAGACTTGCAACTTGAAACAAGCATTACTAGATCAATAAAAGTCTACAGGGAACCTAATTTTTCATTAGGTGACTAAGTTGATTTGGCTTAATGAATTTTAAATATATAAAATTTTTAATTGAAGCAATTACTGATATTTTGAACAGTAATATTGCTTCCACAAAATATTTCTTCAATAGAAGCATTTACATTTCACTTGAATTCTACACAAAGGTAAACCTGTACCTTTTTTTGTCTACAGTTTCCAGTTAAAGGAACTAATGAATTAAAGTAACCAATTAATGTGCTTTCATTATGATATGTATCATAGATGCATAGATGCAGCTAGGATGTCATAGGTCTTGCACTCTATATGATACCTTTGTATAGCATGCTTATGCTTGCTACAAATCACTAATAAATCCACTGTAGACTGGAAGTTTCTTGTATCTCTGAATGTAGCCAGTTCCTCAGAACACCTGAAGCTGTGCTTAAGGAGAGAGAGTGAAAACATTATTCCCTCCATGCTTGGTCATGCCACAGATTTAGATTCTTCAATAGACCTAACAACTAAATGAAAAATATGTTCCCAGTGTTAATTGCATCACCACCTGTAACTGGCAAATTATTTTTTTCACCAAACTTCCCACCTAATTGCAACTAAAATGCTAAAAATATGTAGTAGGAAAAGTTCAGAATTTAGGCTCATCACGTGGGACACAAGACAGACAAAGACATCTTGAGGACTGAAAGCCAAAACCAAGCACCTATCTATCCCTTCTATTAAAGAATTGTGTAGTTATATGCATATTCAAAACCCTTCCAGAACTAATAGCTGTAGGACTGCTGTTTTTTTCAACTGCATGTTATTTTTCCTTTGTATAGTTTTAGGCATCTGGAGAAGGAGGATGGATGTTGAGGAAGGTGGGAAAGTTGGTTCACTGACCCACTAGCACACACAAGAGTTTTGACAGTTGTAACCTTGAGTGGAGTACAGATACAGTTTTCAAACATGTTTAATGGGTTTTTTTTAAGTTTGTGCCAAAGTATGCATTATCAAGTTTAATATCAGGTAAAGCATCTTTTATACTACTTGTTTAAAAAATTATATATTTGTGAAACAGATCGATAATGCATAATACTGGAAATGGGTGCTTCTTCCCAAAAGTACACATGTAAAAACAAAAATTACATTTATGAGTTCATCTGGCTTTTACAGAAGTTCTAAAATTATAACTATGTCATACAAATTTTCGTTGTCTGTCCTTTAAAATTTTAAATAGATATGCTTTTAAACTTTATTTATTTGCCAATTTTTCATATACTTTAAAGTTACACTTCTGAATTTAAGCTAGCTTTTTATTTTCATAGGCTATTAAAAAACAGAATTTTGGTATTCCTGTAAACTGCAGACCATTTTTAAATAGTCCTTTATCTTTTCTGCAGTCCCCTTTTTACTGCACCCTTCCAATAAATGTAAAATATTTGCATTAATCTGTTCCAAATTTAATTTGGTATTTACAGGTTATATTTACTTATTTGCTTCTGTAGTCAAGTGGAAGATCAACTGCTCAACAAAATATTATGTATTTCACAAAGAAAAAATAATTATGTGAATTCTGTTGGCAATTTCTGAAATTAATACCTGTGTGATCCCTGCTCACAGTTTGGCTATTACTAGTGGCTACCTTTTGTATTTCATAAGGGATTGAAAGAAATAATAACCCAATGGGCACAAGAGAAAGGATGTGTCAAAACAGTTTCAGAACTTTGGGGCTAGAACCTTGCAGCTTTGAGAGTGTGAGACCATGTATGTTTTTTTCCTCAAATCAGAATTATGTTAGGGAGCTAACCTCCCCATTTCTACAAGCATTTCCAGGTAAGAGGAATGCAGTAATCTGAATATATATATAAGCGCTTTATACTGTTTCTTTTACCTGTGACCTACATTAATAAAATAATCTTATTCATATTACCTCTATTTTAAAAGTTTGTTTGATTTTTAAGCAGTTTCTTTAAAGCCAATTTATGTTTTACTTAGAACAAAACCAAGCTCTGTAATTACCGCCATTTTCACCATGCTTTGATGCAAGTCCACTGATTTCCATAATCCCTTCTTAGTGTTAATATAAAGATTAAGATGCCAAAAAAACCCAAACTATTGTGCTTTTAAAAATATTTTAATGATATCTTCCAAGATGTCATAGTTAATGTAAGGTATTAATGCCCCATTGAAAGAATTTTTTCTGTAGATGCACCTTGCTTAAACACATACCAACAGGTGGAAAACCAGGCTTTTGTGTACTTTCACCATTACGCAGCATTAGGTAAGCACTATGTGCTGACACAACACTGTAATCTGCAAGATATAGTGACTGACTTAAGAAAAGTTATCAAAGAAGCTGAGTTCTGGAACTTGCTTGGAAGTGGGACTAAGGTGCCTACCCCCCCCCCCCCCAAAATACTGCTGCTCACTCTTATAAACTTGTGCAGTTTTCCCCACAGTCTGTCAAGAATCACAAATGAAAGAGATGCAAATCCAAATTTACTTACCTAAATTGAAACAGAAAACAATGCAACATGGGGTTAAATGTAGACTCTGGTAGAATTCTGCTGAGACACTACATTATTAGCAAGATAATTAGCAAGGATATTCATTTTAAAAGACAGAGTTCATAAGACTTCTCAGAAGATCCCAAGGCACATTAGGCATCTAAGTTTTTCTTTAAATGGCAGATTCCAATCTTTCAATATTATTGAAATGTCCAATTTAACAACTCAAGCATGTCATCCCCTAACAAACCTAACAGCCTGCAGTGTCAAAATGGTTCTGTACTGGAGCATCTAGGCCCTAAATCAAACACAGTCATAAAACTTCATTTCACATCGCAGTTTAAGCAAGATTTTCCACTTGGGACTTTCCCTACCTATCTGAATTGTGTGTCCTGACCCAGCAGATACTGTAAAACTGGTGAAACTCCACATAGAATACACATGGGAACAAAAGTGTTGACAATGTATAGCAGTGCTTACATCCATCCAATTTTATTCCAATCCAATCCCAAACCCACAGTTTGCATGTCAAAGCTAGGTTAGTTTTTTTTCCCTGCCAGTGACAGACATACCTCCCTCCCTTTTAGATCCTAATAGTATGTCTGAAAAAGATGTTTTGTGATTCAGGTATAAAACCTTCCTCAGAGTTTGGCAGAAATATTGTTTTTGTTACATGGGGGATAGGTTTTAATCTGATTCAGACACACAGTGTGCTCATGGCTGAAGACTCTAAGCAGAAGGATGTGCCTGCAGAAGGATTCAGCCTGACATTAGAGATTGGGGGTGGATTGTTTTAAAGTGTGGATTTCTCCCCTTCAGTGCATTTAACTTACTTGCTGAATTAGTGGCCCATTCAGTTTCCTGATGTCTTCTGAATCTTGCTCCTGGGTCCCTAACTTTTTACCACCTCCATGATGGGAAGCAGTGAATTAATTCCTCTTTTTGCTTTGCTTTGCTTGCATTCAGCTTTTGTTTTCCCTATCAAACTGTCATTTTCTTGATCCATGAGTCTATTTGCATTCCCCTTATTTTCTGTAGATGGGGTTTAGGTCCCTGTCTCAACCATGCTGTCCTTATATCAGATGTAGTTTGGGTCCCTGTTTCAGCCATGCCCTTCTGATGATGCTGAATGAAGGCTCAATAGGCACAGGAAAAAAAAACCTAAACAGAGCTAGGATCTGCTGGGTTTCATTGGAGTAGGCAAGGAACCTTTCTATCAGGTGTCATGTCAATTTACCAGGATTAATTGCCTATTCAGATGCAAAATCCCAGGAGGCAATAAACACCTTTGGCACCTGCCCAAAACCTTCCATACACCCTGCTACCCAGTGACTGACTGCCTTAAGGCATGTTTCTTTGTCACCTCAGCATCAAGTTGTCTCCTCTTATGCCAAAATGAAACTAGATTCCACAAATATGAGAAAAAGCCAACAGCATTAGATAATAGAATCATATAATATCCCAAGTCAGAAATTACCTCAAAAGATCATCTGATCCATCCTTTTGTGGGAAAGGGAGCCTAGATGAGATTATCTAGCACCCTGTTCTATCATATCTTGAAACCCTCCAGTTTTCAAAACCTGGGGAGGTCGTTCTAGTGAATGATTGTTCTCACTGTAAAAAATGTCTTTCTTATATCCAAATGAAACCTTTCCCAGTACAACTTGTACCCATTTGTCCCTTGTCATCTCCATGTGACTCCTTGTGAAGTCCACTTTGTAACTGCCCTTTAAGTACTAGAATACTGTAAGGAGGCCCCCTCCCTAGTCCTTCTCTTCTTCAGGGAGAAAAGACCTAAATCCTTCAGTCTTTCCTGATAGACCAGGTTCTCCACTCCCTTGGTCATCTTCATGGCCCTCCTTTGGACCCTTTCCAGTCTGTCTGAATCTTACTTGAATTGTCGGGACCAGAACTGGGTACAGTACTTCAGGTGCAGCCTGACAAGGGTAAAGTGGGATGATCACATCTCTATCTCTGATAGTAACACCCCAACAGATGCAGCTCAGGATTCAATTTACCTTTGTGGCTGCATCAATGCACTGCTAACTTGTGTTCAGCTTGTTCTCCAACAGGACCCCCAGGTCCTTTTCAGCAAGGCTGCTCCCCAGCCACACAGCCTGTACAGGGCTCTTTGTTCTGACCCAGGTGCAGGACTTTGCACTTGTCTTTGTTAAACTTCATACTGTTCTTTCTAGCCCACCCTTCCAGCCTGTGCAGGTCTCTCTGTAAGATGGCTCACCCTTCTGGGGTGTCCACCTCACCATCCAGTTTAGTGTCATCAGCAAACTTGGTGTGGGTGCTTTCAAT
>JANHFX010026244.1:16307-35832 GCA_027560015.1 Chloroceryle amazona
GCACACTGCTGGCTCATGTGCAGACGGCTGTCAACCAGCACTCCCAGGTCCCTCTCTGCCAGGCCGCTCTCCAGCCACTCATCCCCCAGTCTGTAGCGCTGCAGGGTGTTATTGTGGCTGACAGGCCTATAGTTCCCCAGATCCTCCTTCCAGCCCTTCCTGTGGATGGGCATCACACTGGCCAACCTCCTGTCATCTGGGACCTTCCCAGTTAGCCAGGACCAGTGATAAATAATGGAGGGAGGCCTAGCCAGCTCTTGTGTCAGCTCCCTAAGCACCCAATGATGAATCCCATCTGGACCCATAGACTTGTCAGGATCTAAGTGGCACAGCAGGTCACTAACTAATTCTTCCTGGATTTCAGAAGGGATATTCTGCTCCCCATCCCCACCTAGCAGCAACTCAGGAGCCCAGTTGCTCTGGGGATAGCCAGTCTTTTTGTTAAAGACTGAGGCAAAGTGTTGAGCACCTCAGCTTTTTCCTTGTCTTTTGTTACTGTGTTCCCCCCTTCATCCAGTAAGAAATGGAGATTTTCCCTGGCTCTCTTTCTGAGTTCCTGCAAAAGCTCCCTGCTCAACCAGGCTGGTCTTCCACTGTGCCGGCTCATTTTTCGGCATGTAGGGCCAGCCTGCTCCTGAGCCTTCATAATTTCATTCTTAGAGTAAGCCCACCCTTCTCGGGCCTCTCTGCTTTTGGGGGCTCCTTCCCAAGGGACTCTCCGAACCAGCGTCCTGAGTAGACCAAAGCCAGCCCTCCAGAAGTCCAAGGTAGAGGCTTTACTGACAGCCCTCCTAATGTCATCACATACTGCAGATCCTATCAAATCATGGTCACTGTGCCCGAGACGACCTCCAACCACCACATCTTGCACCAGCCCTTCCCTGTTCATAAAGAGTAGGTCTAGCAGGGCACTACCCCGGTAGGCTCACTTGCCAGCTGCAAGAGGAAGTTGTCATCCACACATTCCAGACACCTCCTGGACTGCCCCCTTTCTGCTGTGTTATACTCCCAGCAGACATCTGGTAGGTTGAAGTCTCCCACGAGAACAAGGGGAAGTGAACGCGGGACATCTCCAAGTTGTTGAAAGAATATCTCATCGGTGTCTTTATCCTGGTCGGGTGGTCTGTAGCAGACTCCCACTAGGATATCAGCCCCATCGGCCTTCCCCTTCCTCCTTAGCCATAGACTTTCCACCTTGGTGTGTCTAACATTGAATTCAAGACAGTCAAAACACAACATGTATCGCTACCCCTCCACCTCTCTTTCCTTGTCTATCCTTTCTAAAGAGCCTGTAGTCATCCACTGTGGCACTCCAACCATGTGAGTCATCCCACCACATTCATCCCATCTTCTGTATGAGAGCATTTCAGACAGAAATTTAGCTATTATGGTGTAGAATGGTAAGCTAGTTGAGCATTGAAAGCTACTTTTCTGTTTTACAGAATAATCAAAAGGCTTTTATTTAAAGAAGTAAAAATCTGTGGAAGATTTCAAGACTTTAATTTATTTTCATCATCTTTTGTGGTGTTTCAGAACTGTTCCTCCTCTACCTGGTACAACTGTGTCATTCATAAACAGTTTCTAAGATAGTAAAATTGTTACATGATTTTAGAAAAGCCCAAACAACTAGTTTGCTGATTAGTGCAAATTGCCAGTGTTTATTATAAGCACTGTAAAGAACCATCAAAGTTTTTCTTTAAAAGGCCAAATAAAAAAATCCCATTCTTTTACAGAGCAGAGGAGTATTTGTAAAAAAAAATCTTAATACCAAAGTACAGATTCTGTTTTAATCCACTGAGAATAATAATCTCTTGAAATTGATTAACTCAAAGATTTGGAAGTATGCTTATGCTTTTTCATCTGTTTATACTGTAGGAAAATAGTCCTGCTCACCAATTAGTGATTTTTTTTAATTTTATCTTTTAATGAGGTTTTTATTTCTTTTATCGTACTGTTTTCTTCTGCCTTGGTTACTCAAACAGTAAGAGCTTTCAGTGTATTTAATCACTCGAATGCTTGCTTTAAACCAGGATAATTTCAATTCTAAATAACTATATAGAATCACTTTAAGGACAAAAAGTAGCTGCTGTTGTCAATGTTTTGAAGAACTAGTTTCTAGGGGATAGTTCATGAGTTTTTAGATAATTTGATATTATCTTGTCTGTAAAAGTCTTAGAGCCCAACCGTTCTGCTTTGAAGGTACATGCATTAATCCATCCCTTAGAGAAGATGCTTGCAATATAACAAAGGAGAAGTATTTCTCAAATTTAGGCCAGTGTTACTTATACTGTCGTTCAGAAAGAGAGATGCAAAGACCTGTGTAAGTTTGAACTCATGGATCTGCATTTAGCTGTAGAGTCCTATATGACAAATTATTGTCCACAGAGCGTAATTTGCTCAGAAAGCTGCAGGTGGTTAAGAGTTTGTCGAATCAGAATCACACAGAATAGGTAAATTCTGTGAGGACATCTAGATGTCATCTGGTCCAACTTCCCTGTTCAAGCAGGGTTGTATAGAGACAGTTGCCCAGGACCATTCCCAGATGGCTTTTTCAAGAATGGAGACTGCCCCCTTTCTGGGCAACCTGTACTAGTGCTCAGTCACCCTGACAGTAAAAATATGTTTTCTGATATTCAGAGAGAAACTTCTGTGTTTCAGTATGTGCCCATTGCCTCTGGTCATATCACTGGGCACCACTGAAAAGAGCCTGGCTCCATCACCTTTTTACCCTCCCGTCGGGTATTTATATATATTGATGAGATCCCCTGAACCTTCTATTCTCCAGACTGACATTAATAGCTCTCTCAGCCTCTCCTCATGTGAGAGATGGTCTTGATCATCTTGCTGTCCCTGCATGGGATTCTCTTCAGTGTGCTCAAGTCTGTCTTGTGCTGGGGAGCCCAGCACTGGAGCAAGCCAGCACTCCAGGTGTCACCTCCCCAGTGCTGAACAGAGGAGACACATCTCCCTCAACCTGCTGGCAATAATTCTCTTAATGCAGCCTAGGATACAATTAGCCTTCTGTGCTGCAAAGACACACTGCTGATGCACGTTCATACCTTGGTGTCCATGAGGATCCCTTTTTCCAAGCTGCTTTCCAGACAGGTGGCCCCCAGCATGTACTGGTGCCTGGGATTGTTTCTTCCCAGGAGCAGGATTTTGCACTTCCCCTTGTTGAACTTCATGAGTCTCCTTGTCAGCTCCTTTATCCAGCCTGTCCAGATCCCTCTGAATGGCAGCACAACACTCTGGTTAATGAGCCCCTCCTGCCAGTTCATTGTCTTCTGCAGACTTGCTGAGAGTGCACTCTACCCCATCATCCAGATCATTAATGAAGATGTGAAATAGTACTGAGCCCTGGGGTATACACTGGCCTCCAGCTAGACTTTGTGCCACTGATAATCTCCTGCTGGGACTCACCATTCAGCCAGTTTTCAATCCACCTCACTGTCTGCTCATGCAGCCCTTAGTTCAACAGTGTCTTCATGAGGATTTTATGTGAGACAGTACAGAAAGCCTTACTGAAGTCTTCTCATCTACTAACCCAGTCATTTCATCATAGAAGTTTCTTAGGTTGGTCAAGCATGACTTGCCTTTAGTGAATCCATGCTGACTACTCCTGATGACTTCCTTGCCCATCATGTGCCTGGAAATCCTTTCTAGGATTAGCTGCTCCATCACCTCCCTAGGGTCAAGGTAAGGCTGACCAGCTTGTAATGCCCTGAGTACTTGAAGACAGGAGTGATTGTTCCACTCTTCAGGCACTTCTCCCAGTCACCTTGATGGATTAAAGATTATTGAGAGTGTCCTTGCAGTGACAGCAGCCAACTCCCTCAGCATTCATGGGTGCATCACATTAGGACCTGTGGACTTACATAAATCCATTTTGCTTATATTCCTTCACCAGATCCTCTTCCACTAAGTGCATCTTCTTTGATCCAGACTTTCTCTCTGTTCTGTGAGATTCCTGGAGGCCAGTCTTGCTAGATAAGACTGAGGCAAAGAAGTCATTCAGTAGCACAGTCCTGTGTTGCCGTGTGCTCTACCTCATTCAACAGTGGGCCCGCATTTTCCCTAGCCTTCCTTTTGTCACATACATACTTAAAGAAGCCCGTATTGTTGTCTTTCACATCTTTGACCAGATTCAGTCCCATTTGGGTATTCGCTTTCCTAACATCATCTCTGGATGCTCAGATTGTGTTTCTGTACTTCTCCCACATGACTTGTTTTTGTCTTTGAATTTGTCTGCAAGTACCTTGTTCATCCATACAGTCCTTCTCTCATTTCTGTCCATCTTCCTACTCATTGGGAAGTTGCCTTCATTGGTGCAAGTACATCTCTTTTTTCCAGGGTATGGACGATATGCTGGAACAGCCACTGCTCTGTAGTATCTGAATGATTATCTGCTAATTTATTTAACTGATTGGTCATTCATATAGTCAGAGACATCCTTTGTTTGATGTCAGCAGAGAGATGTGGAAGGGTACTGCCAATCTGTGCAAAACAGAAGAGTAAGAGAGTTAAGATGTTGGGAAAGGAACTTAAAAGAGGCAAAAAAGGGAAGAAGAATAAAAGTTGATCCATTTTGGAAAAAGAGCAAAGAATTTTACTCCCATCTTTATGTTTCTTATTATTTTCCTCAGTGAGGTGGGGGGGGAAGGGAACACACTTAAAACCTAGAGGGTAGCTACCTCCTAAGATGCAGGAAAAATATCTAGGCAAGTTGCAGCCCTTAGGGATCAGAAGCATACTGAAAATTTACTATGCCTGACTTAAATGTCTTTGGTACATTGAGCTTTCATTAGTTTAATAATTATCTATCTGTATAGGTGACTTGCCTCATATTGCCCTGAAGACCTTTTTTAATCCAGTGATCTTGAACTTTGTTCATTTCTTTTTAGATTTGTCCATATGCATCAATTTTCAATTGTAAACATGTTCCCCTTTTTTTTTTCTTTACCAGGCTACCGAATGTCAGCACCACAAAAATGTCCAGAAGAAATATATAAAATAATGCAGAAGTGCTGGGACTACAAACCAGAAAACCGGCCAAAATTCAGTGAGATTCAGAAAGAGCTGTCATCAATCAAAAAGAAAGTAACATAGTGATAAACAAGTGCCAAACTCCATGTGTGGGACTTTATTTTCCAGTAAAGTAATTTTTTCCCCTCAAACATTATGCGTTTATACAACATTATTTACAATATTACTTTGAAATTAACTGTTTTTTTATATACACATGTACCATCTTGAATGATGTCTACAGCTGCATTAAAGACATATACTGCAAAATGCTATATATCCAGTAACAGTAATATTGTCATTTAGATTACATGTAAATAGAAAAGCACATACTATAGGTTTAAGGGGCTGTGGCTTCTAACTGTTTTAAAGCAAGTAACTGCTAGTGACATTTTTAGAGGTTTCCTACTTTAAGCTGCATTCTCACCCTGCTATCCCTGTCCCATATGTCAACACCAGCAGCACTCTAATGTGGTGACTGTCATATATATTGGCCTTAAAACCGAAGACAGTTTTGCTGAGTATTTCCACTAGAAACTTTTATATTTTTTAAATTCTTTCTGTAATTGATATTTTTAAGTGATAACTTTTAGCGATATTTTAAGAATGAAGGTCAGTTAGATTCTGGATGCAAATGTGCTTACTGAACACTGAAATCCATTTTTTTTAAATTGACTTACTTTTGCATTTCTTACCATACTGCAGTAAATACTTCTTACTTTTTATGTGATTTATTTAATCAATGCCTTTTTTTTCCTACAATGCCATCAGAATTCAGTAGTATTTCTCCTCTAGATGACGTTTATTTAAGAAACAAAAATCCCACTATGAAGTCTTAAGTAAACATTAAGAAATACTGTAAACTATATGTCTCCTAAATAATATGTAAAAGCATTAGGCCAACAGAAATAAGTTTACTAGTGATAGAAGCAGATAACAAATATAATTGATCCTAAAGGAGTTACAGAATGTGAATTGCTAGACTTGCCTTTGATTATTATTTTTTTCCTTAAATTGGTAAGAATTCTCAAAATGCAACTGGAGCCTACTAAAATTGATGCTAAAGAAAACTACATTCCTTGTATAGTGTCCAAAGGAAAATACTGCTTCTACATGGCATAAGGAAATTGTTCAAGAAACCAAAAAAAAAAAGTACTTTTAAAGCTTCTGACAGGCTAAGCAAGGCAGAGCAGTAATACAAACATCCTACATTTTTTAAATCATTACAGTCAGGTTTCAGAAGACAAGGCATAGGCAAGTTTTAAATGCCTGGTATATTAAAAAAAAAAAAATCTCCACCAGAAAGAATAAAAGCATACTGGATAGGGGAAGGAGAAAATACACTGTTTGTTACTCTGGCTCTGGGTCCTCTTTACAGCTAGAACTATTTTCTAGGGCCCTACATAGAAATAGGAACAAATTACAATATCCTGGTCTGAATTCCAGAGTTAAGGTACTTAATTTTTGCTAAGAATTAAGAAAAATTTTTCAGATCAAAGTATGACAGTTGCTTCTAATACAAGTAAGAAAGAGGGACTGTAAGTGACACAGCATCTGGAATGTTAATTAGCCCTATATTTTATTCTTACAGTGGGTTTGAAATGTAGTGAAGTCTCTTGTCCACAACATCTTTGCTCTCTGAAGTGCATTTATAGTGGTACTGAGTCAGTATGATTAAGGACTGTGTATGAGCAAAGTATCTGTAGTCTAGAAGACTTTGTCTATTACATTGGAGTTAGTGTCCAAAGGAAATAATGAATGATTGGGCTGGAGCACATCACCTGCATTTGAAGTAGAACTGTCAGCATCCCAAGTATAAGGAATGGTGAGTGCTTCTTGCATTTCTTCAGTGATTTTTTTTTCTTGGCGCTAAGAAAGCATATACATAACCATGAAGGTATAGTACTTGGAAAATTTGGTGGCATAAATTTGAACCTCCTTATGAGGATAATGGATATATTTACTTAGTTGTGTAGTTCCAAGTAGCCCAAAGAGTTCAAGAGCAAGGGGAAACTCTTGTTAGTTTCCATGCTTCTGAGCTGTACACAAAGCTTGTGCCTTAATTTGCTGGTATGCTAATGCAAATACAAGTGTACTAAGGTTTAAGGAATGTTCCACAATCATTTGGAAAAATCCAAGATTCATCCAACTGCAGGTCCTTATGTATGCATCACTAAAGTCTGCAAGTAAGGATAACGGTGTCACCTTTGTCAGTATTCATAGCTTCTCTGGAGAGCTAATACTTCTGTGAAAGAGATTGGGTTTTTGCTGTATGCCCTCTTGGAAGCAAAGAAATACTGGTTTATTGTATAAAATAAAATAGTGGCTTATTTGTCTTAAATTAACTAGTCACCATCCTGACTCTCATGTAAACAAAAATTGTACTCACACTTTATTCTGAAATAGTTAAAATTTATAATTCCTATCACACTTCTGTTTAAAGACTTTTTACAAGATGGTATTTCACCGCAGCAAACACATTCATTATTATTTCTGAAGTAGGCATCAGTTCAGTTCAAAAATATTAACTCTTTGGAAGAATACCAGAGTGAGTTTTTAGTTATACAATAAATTTAAACACAGGTACATGTCTCTTCAGTTATTTAAACTGTTTACTTATCATTAACTTGTCAGTTTCTGCCAGAACTTTTTCATCATGTCTCACTTGTAATTATTGCACTTCCACAGTTTAGGAAGTGGAATCCATAGCTATTGATACTGGGGTTAAGTTTTTGTGAAGTTCTCACAGGAGAGTTCACAAACAGACTTGCTATATAGTGAAATTTAAAAGAAGAATGTGGTATACAAGAACCAAAGCTGCCATATCTGTTTTCCATGGACTTTTGATTACTTAATCCTGCATTATTTATAGGTTATCCAGATACTAGTTATTTGGTTCATGTACTGTGTTTATCCTAGGGAATTTACAAAAAAGGCAAGAGTCAGTCTCCTTTGCAAGTGTAGTGTTTCAGGCAGGTTCTTACACTGGCATTATCCCAACCAGGGAGCCCTTGAGGGAATCCTAATTTCTTACGCTGCTAAATGAGAAAAACTCTGAGTACTGTTAAGAGTCAGGTAGAAATACCTCAGCCTGTTATGTGAGATGGAATTCAACAGTCTATCTGTTATTTACATCTTTGTCCAAGGAATTGCATTCATAATTTTAAGAAAGATTGTTTTAAAGGGAAAAAAAAAAGTATCCTTAGTTTGTTTTCAGTAGAAGTTAAGCACGTGTGATACCCTCAGAGTTCAGTCATTAGTGAAATCATGAGGATACTTAACCATCTCAATTTGATGGAAATTAAAATAGTGGAAAATGTCTTGTCTGAAACCAAATCTTGCTTCATCAAAGGTTGATCTTTTAGAGTCAGCATCCCACCAAGACATTCTGTTTGAAATGTTCTTTGAATGAAATTTTCATTAGTTTTGAATAAACCTAATGAATTAGTTTTTCATTTAGCAACTACAGTTATATTGCATACCTTAATCTTCCTTTTTGCAGACTTGCCTAATATTTTTACTGCAAGTTGTTATTGGAACATGTATCACCAGAAGGCTCTCAGTAAGATCTGCAGCTTGTAAAATAAGCCTGATCATAATGATGACAAACAGAAAAAATGATTAAGGAAATGTTATTCATACTTAAGTATTTTTTTCATCCATGTCTTTGACCATGTGTTATGCTTATTGGTATCCCACAAGCACAAACTTAACAGCACATCACTAAAACTGATTATGAAGTTATCCACTTGTTACCTCTTACAACTATTTTGTTATGCCTGTTGCACCCATTGTGCACATAGTAAAGAAAAAAAAAAACAACACATTCCTGATGTTACAGAAGTAAACTGTCCCCAAACTGTCCCAGATGTGCTGCTACACAGATATTAACAATAGTGATTAACTAATAGACCTCTTTCCATTATTCTTGCTGTCTTATCCTCTAAATTGCAGTGCCACTTATGCACTTGAAACAGTGCAATATTTGAAGAGGTGAGATAGATTGTAAACAGAGTCATCAAACATGGTATTCAAGAGCAGTAGCTCTAAAGACGGCTGGTTGTCACAAATAATGATATCATTATAAATGTAAAAAGTGGCTAATTGAGAGAATCCAATTGCTATAACAGCTGTCCTGTTTGTAGGCAGTAGAAATGTTTGTTATGCCAGTGCACTTGGATTTGTAATGTTTTTATGACTGAGCATAAAATAATTTGCTATTAAAAGATGAATTCACCAATTTTTTTTTTTCCTAAAACACAAAAGCACATGTGATACTGTTGAAAGCATTCTGACTAGGTAAGTCAGGATATGCGGAGGGAAGAATATGGAGGGAAGAATACCCCTACTACCAACTAAGGTACATATCTTTTCTTTTTAGAATCATACTTACACATTCCTTCTCTTTCAGGAGTTCATGACTTTAATTAGTAATTAGAAGGTAAAGGGGAAATCCAGTATTCCTGGAGTACCAAACAACCATGAGGTTTTAAGAGTGGTATGGTAAATTTAGAACAGTTCTGTTAAAAATGTTTTGTTCTAGTTTTGTTCTGCAGATTTACTATAGCAAAAGCAGTCCTTAATCGTCAATAACAACTTACAAGAAAAATGTATCAACCTCGGAAAACTCTTAAACTGCTTTAATAGTAACTTCAATAGAGAATATTTTTCATAATCTTTTACTAGGATTCCACCAGAATAGCTATCCTTTCTAAAAAATTAAAGAAGAAAAGAAAACACAAAAGCTTAAAAAACTCAAAGCTTCAAGTTGTAACAGAAGAAACCTTTCACTTGTCATGATCTAAACAGTCTTTTAAATATTGCCATTATAATCAGCCTCACATAGAACAGGAGCTGGAAGCTAGACTTTGTCTTAAGTCAGAAGCTAATCCCCCACTTTTTCACAGGTTTGACTCTAGAAACCATCTTGGTTTTGGTTCTCTGTCAAATAAGCAAAATCAGTTTCTGCATTTCAACCTACTAATAAACTTACTAATAAAACAGGCAGATTCAGAGATATATTTACTGTTCTCTCCAAAGGAATGCTACTTGCACTAGTAACTGTAAGTTACCCTTATGTTCCTGTTATGTCCCTCTGTCTCTTTGACATAAAATTCCAACTGGAAATTCTAACTGGAAAGTATAGAATTTAGGTGTTAATCCTGAGTTGTTTTATTTTCAGGAAGTTGTATATTATTAGCTATTTTAGAACACCATTTTCTCAGACATCCTCTAGGCAGCAGTTAAGTTAGAATTTTCAGATTACTTGGGGGTTTTTGTGTGATAAAAAGGACTAATTAGATTGCTAGTTACATGCATTGTTATTTAGCAGCAGATTACAGCTATGAGAGAGTATGTCATTTATAGATCTCATATTATGTATGTCTTCTCTAAATAAAAAAATCTGTTAGCCATACTTTAAAAAAAAAAGGATAAAAAAAGCCTTCAAATATAGTTGATTGAGGTCATAAAGTAAAAACACAGAAGAGCCATGAGCTACTTTCTTTTTTCCTCTATCCTCTCAGAATTGCATGCTTTGTAAATAAAACTTGTTATAACTGGCCCTGTGTTTATAGATAAATATGACCTGTGAATCAGTATGATGACCCCAGAACTCACATTGCTACTAGAAAATAGTGTTCCTAAATCACTACTGTCTGGAATTGACATCTAGTTTTAGAATTACAAATATTTCTGTATAAATACATAACTTTTGTGAGTATGGTAAGAGAGACAGTGCATGCTTCTCTATTGAAACCCTTCATCAATTTAAGGCAATTAAGCTTTTTAAAAGAAAAAAATAGATGGATCAGTGATTCCTTCTTGATTCCACATGTTGAAAGTATGAGCCAGAAGTTTCCACCACTAAAAAATATCCACACTACTCTCCTTATATACAGTCAGCTCATTCTTTCTCAACATAAAAAGAATTTGGAAATTGTTGAATGCAGTAGTAACACAAAATCCTTGGATTATTGATAAACTACTTCACTCTGATCTTTTGTTTCAAATCTTAAAACGATCTTTCTGCTGTTTAAAAAGGGCTGCAGTAAGCTCACTTTCCTACCTGAGCTCTGCTGTAATACTTTGGCCTGTTAGATCTCCCAAACATTTCCTAATTCTGATGGCTCCATGTGTCACAGATGGTGCCCTTTCACTTCAAGAAAGTTACTCTTGTGACAGAAATGTTCAAATATATCCCTGCTTTTGTTTAACTTAAAAATATTGTGGCAATATGTTTGCATGAAAATTGAAGGTGAAGCACATTGTTCAAATCATGTTTATAATTAAGTTAAAAAAACTAAGTGTATTGTAAATTGTCCACGTTGTAAAAAAACTCATAAAAAAACCATTCCTGACTGCCTGTTTTACAATATGGAGTATCCTGCTCCTGCTAAGGAACAACATAAAGCTAAATAAGCTCATTGAAAATGGAATGATTTTGCTGTCAGACAAAATCGAAACAATATCATTAAAAGTAACAGCAGTGACTTAATTATAAACCTCGTTGTAAACCACCTTCTTAACAGACCTTTCTAAATAGTGTTAATTTTCATTATTGTAATCCATTTTGCTTTTAGAAATTTGACTTTTATGTATCATATAATATTTACGTATAGTGATGATTATACCATCACCACCACCAAGAGGTGCTGAGACTTTCAACTTCAGAAGACAAGCACTGCTAAGTTACTAAAAGTCTAGAGGGAACTGATCATTTACTAGATGTCTTAATTGATACAGCTTAATCTATTTTAAGTATCACTGAAGTAATTCTTTCAATTAAAACCTGTTATACAGTTTGAACAGTAGTATTCCTTGCTCAAGATATCTCTGTAATACTAATATTTGTATTTGACTTGAACTCAGCTGTACCTTCCTTATTCTCTAGTTTACCTGGGAAGGGAACTTCTGAGTTCAATTAACCAATTCAGGTGCTGTCAGTGTTTCTGGTGTGTAGCGTGGCTGCAGCCAGGATGCCATAGAGAAGGACTTGCAGTCTGCATGGCCCTTCTTAATAATATGCCTGCACTCACTTCAGGTCACTAATAAATCCACCAGAGACTTAAGTATGACTAACTCCTTAAATCACCTGAAGCTGTAGTGTCTGAGGAAAAGAAGTGACTTTTTTTTTTTTTTTTCTTTGTCATGAAATGCAATATACAATGGGGATTCTCTGTATTATTTTTCTTCCTTCCACTTCCTGGTCATGTCACAGATTCAAAGTCTGTAATAGATGGAACTAGAAGAAAAATATCTGTTTTCACTGTTAATTGCTGTTAATTCCATCATTACCTGTAAATGACAAGTTAACTTCCCACCTACTTTTCAATAAAATACTAAAAATGCAATAGGAAAAAACTCATGACACAGGCTCATCATGCAGGAGACAAAGGACCTGTGTTGTCCTTTCTGTGAAAGCAGTGTGTATTTACATGTATCTACAAATGGCTTCCAGGGATGAAGTTTGGACTAACATGAGTAAGACTGCTGTTTCTTTCAGTTTCATGAGTTATTTTTCCTTTGTATAATTGTAGGCAGCTGGAGATGGAGGAGGGGTGCTGGGGAAGGAGGGAAGGTTTGTTCACTGAACTACTAGCATACTCAAGACTTCTGACACCAGTAACCTTGCATGGTGCACAGATACCATTTGCAGCTGTGTTTAGATTTCTATTCAGTTTTGTGCCATAGTACACACCAGCAAGCTTGATATCAGGTAAAGCACCTTTTATACTCTCTGTTGTTTAAAAATAATATATTTGTGAAACAGATTGATAATACATGACACTGGAAATGGGTGCTTCTTCCCAAAAGTACACATGTAAAAGAGGTAAACGGTTGTGAGTTTATCTGGCTTTTAAGCAAGTGTGAAAATGATAACTATGTAATACAGTTGCCAGTTCTTTGTCCTTTATAATTTTAAATAGATCTGCATTTTAACTTTATTTATTTGCCAAGTTTTTTTATAAAGTTACACTTTTGAATTCAAGCTTTTTATTTTTCCTGAGCTGTTGCAAAACAGAATCCCAGTATTCTTGTAAACTGCAGACCTTTTTTGAATAGTCCTTTGTCTTTTCCTGTGGACCAGTTACCACTAATGAGTCTGCAGTCCCCTTTTTACTGTACTCTTCAAATAAATGTAAAATATTTGTATCAAGCTGTCTCATTTTATTTTGAATTTACAGGTTGTGTTTACTCGCTTCTGTGATCAAGTGGAATATCAATAATAAGATTGCTCTTGGGAGGAATAACAATTCAAATTACTGTTCCACAAATAATAATAATAAAAATTCCCAGTGTTAATATCAGTGTGGTACAGTTTGTCACTTTTGGTTACATTTTGTTTATCAGGTATTGAGAGAAGTTGTAACCTAGTGGGGAGAGGGGAAATGACATGTTGGAATAGGCTGAGAACTTCAGGGCTGAAGCTCTGCAGTTTTGAGGATGTTAAATCACACATTTCTCTTCAGGCCAATATTGGGTTAAGAAGGCAGCCACTGAAAAGCCGACATGGATATTCTGCCCTCCAACAGTAAAGCAAAATCTACAGATGTTTCCAGTTAAGAGCAATACAGCATTCTGTAGGTATATCCAAGTGTTAACAGTGTTTCTTTTACATGATCTAGTGCTTTATTCCCTTTATAGTAAAAAAAAAAATAAAACCCAAAACAAGGAAAATTACATTCTAAATACCAATTGCATTTTAAAGTAGAGTGTTTAAAGCTACTTCATATTTTACTGTGAGTGAAGCAATCTCAGTAATAATTGCCATCTTCACCACACTTTGATGCAATTTCCTTGATTTCTATAATCCCTTCTTAATATAAAGACTGTGATACCAAAATTATGACAGAGATAAAAAATCAGAATTATTACGCCTTTTAAAATTTTACTTTAATCTTTTCAGATCTCATGGCTAATGTGAAGTATGAATACCCCATTGAAATTTCTTCCATGGCCTTATGCTTCCTGCAGATGTACTTGATTTAAACACCCAACAATGGGTAGCAAGACAGTTTTTTGTGTACCTGCACCCTTACACCATATTATTAAGGACTGGCACAGCACTACAATTTGCAAGACTTGGTGCCTGACTGAAGAAAGAGTTAGCAAAGAAGCAAGTTTCTTGTGCTGGATTCTTAAGGTGAACTGAGGTACATAGGTGTTGGGTCAGGGTTTTTTTTTTTGTGTCGTAAAATATTCTTGTTTCTTCTTATAAACTCTTTGAGGTAGTTTTCCCCACAATCTCCTGATAATAGTGAATGGGAGAGATGTAAATCCAAAGCTCATCCTCTGAATTTCCTGGTGTGTTCTGAAACAAAAGACAGCTCAGCATGGGATTGCACATAGCTCTGATACAATTCTGCTGAGAGACTAATTTATTAACAGGATAATTTTAGAAAAGGTTACTGCAACTAAAGCTGTTCTGCTCAGTGATGTCTGGCTTCCAAATAAAAATGGGGTTTGAAAACCCACTACTGACAAACACTGAGTACCACAGGGTCATCAAATTTCCTCATTTGAAGTGTCAGATAGTTAATTAGGAATGAGGCTAAAGAAAGGAACCTTCAAGGTGATCATGTTTTTTTTTTTTTACAATACTACAATTTTTACAGTTTAAAAGTAAATTTAAAGGGCCTGGAATTTAAGATTAAGTTGATAAGACTTCTCAGAAGATCCCAGAGGACATGAGGCACCTAAGGTCTACCTAAGTGGGAGATCACAGCATTTCCATATTCTTGAGATTGCCAGTTTAACCTTGCAGGTACATCTTCTCCTAACAAAGCTAACAGGCTCCAGTAGCAAAACAGTCCAATGCAGAAGAATATATACCCCAATTTCAATATGACCATAACACCTCATTTCATATTGCAGTTCAAGTTTTCCCCCTGGGACTTTTACTGCCTAGCTGACTTGTGAACCCTAGCTTTGTAGGTACTGTACAACTGGCAAAACTCCACACAGAAGACATTTTGGCACATAAGTGTCAATACTGAATAGCAGCACTTGCATCCATACAGTTGTTAATAATCACCCAGCATTTGCATGTTGGAGCTACATTAGTTCTTTTTTCTGCAAGTAGCAGACATAGTTCCCTCCCTTTTGGATACAAATACTGCACATGCAAAGATGTTTTGACACGTACAACAATCTCCCTTGAAGTTTGGCATAAATGCTTTTTTTGTTAGATGAGGAAGAGACATTAATCTTCCTCAGAGACACAGAAAAGTGTCACTGATGAGGACTCCAAGCAGGTATGCCTGCCTTCACCCTGTTATAGGAGTTCTGGGGAGCTACTGGAAGAGCAGGGAGGAGACTTGTTTTGGGTAGTGGATTTACCCCCCCAAAACCAAGTAAGTTCTAGTAATGCCAGAATTACAAGTTTCTGATATGAAGGTGGCTTGAAGGATGGTGTGGTCTTCATCACAAACATTCACTGAGGCTGCTTTGCAGCTAGATCTCAGTCCTCTTCAAGTCTATTCATATGAAATGGAAAAATACAGCAACATTGCTGATACGGTCTGAATTGCAGCAGCACACTTTCCACCTCAAAAGACAAGATACAGATAACCGTAGACAAAAGACAAGTCAATGACCTGTGCAACACACCACTAACCTTGCAACGCACAGATCTTTACTGTAATTTCATCAGAATTCATCTTCTCCACACCCCTCAGTTCCTCTACCACACTAAAAGCACTGCTGCTAAACAGTATGCAGAAATGTGTCTGGCCTAAAGAAATAGCTCAGTTTTGAGAATACAGGATAATGAGGCACCATGTTCTGATTTTCTAAGAACTAAGCTCCCACAGCCTTCAGTGACCTAATATTCTGCAAACAGAAGCCAGGGAATAGTAAAATCAAACTACTAGCTATCTTTCAATCCTCAGAAAAACAGCCTGGCATTTGACTGTGCTTTAATGGAAAGAGGCATTCATCTTCAACACACACTTTTGATTCGTGATGTATTAGTTCTCTGACAGATGAAGGAAAAATGAGATTGCATTATCAACAATAGAGTATATTGAAATATTCTTCCACCTCCTTTCTTAAAAACTTGCATTGTTAATTATAATTCACTAAAGAGAAGGTGCAGAGAAGGGTTAGTAGCATAATCCAGTTGCTAAAATGTGTAATCAACAGCTGTAAGAGCCCATCCTGTTAACACTAGCACATGGACATCACACCCACTCTAGTTAGACCAACACATACTAAAAAAATTTGACTCCAAAAGACCATTGCTTATCTAAACTTACAGACATGAGGGTTCAAAAATATCCTTTCCAATACTCTATGATGCTGAGTTTCAAATAATGTCATATGCTGTGACCTGGATATGGCTAGATGTAATTAGAGCACCCAATACGATGGAGCTAGGTAGGTAGTTTCCATTTCGCTCATAACTATAGACCCAGAGAGTCAGATCTCTAATGTCTGGGACTGACTAGGTGTCATTTTTGTGCTATGCAGCTGTTTTAGTGAGAAAGAGACCTTGACTTTCTGTCTTTTTCCACACTTCAGGTAGACATGACCTTGAGGGTGGGACTTGGTCAGCAGGGGTAGTTAAGTCTGCCAAAGTCTGAGGAAAGTCTCTCAGTCAGCTGCATAGCAGAAAACCAGGACTATTTACAGAAATGCCGATGGAAAAAAAAAATAAAATCAACAATAAAAAAATCCCAGTTTTTACCCTTATGCAGCTTGGTTATATTCTAAACTATATGCAAAGACTAAGTTTTGCTTGACACATTGTCTGAAACCAAACTGCTCCATCACTTACAAACCAGTGGGCTGATTTTGCATTTGCAGCAGAAGTAACTTGTTTTCTTTATATAAATCCTAACTGCAGATTTAGTCATTTCATCTCACCGTACTCAGCCTGCTGCATGCAGATTTTCCACTGATGGAAGAGCTGTGGACATTAGGGAACAAAGTCACCAAGACTCAAAAATCACGGCCTGTTTCACACACGACTGTCCACTAGGTTTAAAATCAAGCCACCACGAAACCCAGGATGAGAGATGAGGAATATTTCCAGTGTGCTCATTTCGGAAGCTGGTGTTTTTTCAGAGGCTTTTTCATTGCAAGTCTCATCAAGAGCACGGTCCCAACGCCCTCTGTTGACCAGACCAATTCTCCTCTGCGGAGCACAAAGCCCTCTCCTGACACTGGCAGTAGATGGCGCGGGTACACAGCGTTTCCCTTGCATCGTTAACGGACATTTAGCGTACTCATCCGAAACAGGCGACCTGCGCACTTCAGGCATACCTCGATCAGCCGCAACAGGAACAAGCTCAAAACCTCCTTTTGTTTTTTTTTTTTTTAAAATAGGAGAGTTTCCCGGCCAGTCTCTGATAACACTGCTCTCCCAGCAGGGCTTCCTGTACAGTACCATAATAAACTGGCAATTTTGCTTTTTTTTGCTGTGATGCATATAGCAGGATTCCTGCTTGTTATCTACTTCAGCCAACTCTCCCTCAAACTTAGCAGCTCTATCAAGCTTAAGGTGACTTTTTTTTTTTTTTTTTTTTTTTCCCAGCAATAATGTTTAAGGAGGAAAACTATGAAAACCTGCTGCTATTAGAAGCAGTTGGCCAACTTTGAAGAGGCTGTCAGCCATGGCTGTCTTTTGCTACAGTAGCTGAAATTTCAGGTACAAGTGATGCTTCTAAATACTCTCAAACAGAGTTTCTATTGTTATTTATAAAACCTAGCATGTTTCATCTCCACTTTTCCTTTACGGAATAGTTCTGCCTTGCATTCCAGAACAGCAAATTTTGATTGAACTTGTGTATGAGCGCCTGTGTTTTGATCCCATCAGATTCACTGTTCATTTATATGAAACTCCTGGGACAGCAAATGCATTTTTCTGGCAAGTGTTCAACATAGTACGGTAACCAGTTATCAGGTTTCCTGAGCAAGCTGAGCAGACAGGAGAGTTATCCACTGACATCCCCAAACTCACCATCTCCCATCCCCACCAATTACACTTACACATAAAGGGTATGCAGAGCAGGGGCTATGGAACAACCACCTCCTCCTTGTAACCAATCAACAGACAATCAAAAAACCAAGGGCAAGGAACCTTTGCAACTGTTTGATCTTTTAAAACATGCTGAGCTAATCCAGGCAGTAGCAGAACTGTTGGCCCCTGTCCTCCCCTTTTTTTATTTTTTGGAAAGTTGGTCCCTTCAAAAGGGTATTGCCAGCCTCTGTTTGCCAGGCCTTCAATACAGGACACATGGAGATAAGGGTAGTGCACTTTAAGCTCCTTAAAGTGGATGTCACAACAGCAGTCATACTTTCACGCTTCATTCCCATGAATCTGAAATTGTCCTGTGTTGTGAAAGCAGCAGACAGTCAGGGTCATACTTCAGATGGGGGTGGAAGGGTAAGGGTAGCTGCTCTCCCAATGTAAGCATCCCACAGATGTTTACATTAAACAGTCACCGGAGCAAAACACACGACTGCTAAACATTCCTGGGACACTCATACAGCCTCAAGGTTAACCACCACAGACACCAAGATGTCTCTTTGAAGGCTCAGACACAAATAGTTCCATCTTCACACCCTATGAAGCTTTTATTTTTGTAACACTGAGAGTCAGATGGGGAGAAATGTCCCTGTCTGGCACCTGTGACTGTGGCTTTCTCAGCCCCGACAGCTGCATGAGAAGCTTTGCCAAGAGTTTGTGAGATAAGTAAACTGACATTCCCTGCAGACACAATTCCAGTTGTGTCTATTGAACTGGGGAAAGTTTCAAGCCCTGTTTTGGGGCCCCAGATGGGCTTCATCCAGAAATGTGTGTAAAACACTTGGCTAGCATGGGGGCAGCACCCTATCCTCCCCATCAGGGTTTGACTTGCCTCTTCAACACATGATGTCTACAGCCATTAGCAGCCTGAACATTTCTGCCTTGGACCATGACAGCTCCCACCCAGCATACTGCATCCTTCTACACATCTGTCTCACTTTCCTCTGAGCTGGAAGACACCACCTGAAGGCAGTTCCTGAAAGCTATAGATGAAAGACTATAGATGACTTTAGAAAGTATAGACAACACAAGCCACATTCTGTAATTGAGGGATTGTTAGGTTTGTTGCTAGAACTCTAATTACAAGATCACTGTGAAATACAAAATTTAAGTGAATCTAAATGGCCAGTGTGATGCCTATCCAAAAGAAGGGCCAGAAGGAGGATCCAGAAAACTACAGGCCTATCAGCCTGACCTCAGTGCCTGGCAAGGTTATGGAGCAGATCATCCTGAGTCCCATCAATCAGCACGTACAAGACAACCAGGGGCTCAGCCCAGCCAACATGGGTTTAGGAAAAGAAGGTGCTGACTAACGAATTTGATTTCATTCTATGAGTGGGTGACCTGTCTGGTAGATGAGGGGAAGGCTGTTGATGTGGTCTACCTAGACTTAAGCAAAGCCTTTGACACAGTCTCCCACAGCATCCTTCTGGAAAAGCTGGCAGCCCATGGCTTGGACAGGTTCACCCT
>JANHFX010026245.1:10188-21112 GCA_027560015.1 Chloroceryle amazona
GTCCCCGTGCCCGAGCGGTTGGCCAGGATGGGGTTGTGCCCTCTTCCACACCCGATGAGAACGGGGCCCCTCTCCACGGCTCTAGGCTCAGGCGGGAGACCTCTGCACCCCACGGTTGCACTGGGAGGAAGACGACACAAGCGTCTGGCCGCAGGGCCAAAGTCCTCAACGCCCACGGCAGGACCCTGGACCAGGTCTCGTGTAGCAGGCTCAGCTGTCCCCAGTGTGCAGAGGCCCTGCAGAGGAGCCTGCAGCAGCTGTACGTGGCACAACAAAGACCCCAGACCAGCCGACGGCGGGTCCGTCCCCAGCGGCAGCGCCCCAAGAGACCACAGACCC
The DNA here is from genome assembly GCA_027560015.1 of Chloroceryle amazona. NCBI lineage: Eukaryota > Metazoa > Chordata > Aves > Coraciiformes > Cerylidae > Chloroceryle > Chloroceryle amazona. The sequence goes on from JANHFX010026245.1 coordinate 10,528, forward strand.
TAGGGTTGGTTGATTCGGCCACAGCCCATCACGGCATCCACACGACTACAAAGGCAGTGTCAAGTGTCAGCAACCGTGTCAGGTCACCCACCACCTCGGACTCACTCACGGGAGACAACGGTGGTGACTGTCCACGTGTTGCACACCCCGTCTCAAGGCTGAAGCTGAACAAGGACGTCAAGAAGAGACTGCAGGAGCACCTGTGGAGGAAGTGCAAGCAGGTCAACCAGGGAAAGTTCCCTGCTATGGTGCAGAGGTCCTATGCATCAGCCCACAGGAGAATGCCTCTCTTACCCTGTCCCTTCAAATCTGCCCCCGTCTACATCTGGGCACCTGAGGCTTCGTTCCTGCCTGAAGAGACCTTGGAGGCCCTGGAGCTCCACCTTCACACGAAGAAACTGAACCATGACAGGGGCTTGTCGGGGAAGTCAATAGGCTCAGCTCCCTGAGAGGACCATGCAGAGCTAGATGGCTAGCCAGGCCATGGAGAAACTGAGGCAGAGGAGGGTCTGTCTTCCCTTGTGCAAATCTGCCTCAGCAGTCACTTATGGGACTCAGCAGAGCTTTTAAGTGACTCCCAAAACAGAAGGGTTCTCCAGCCTGTACCCCCTTGGCTCTGCACATTTTCTGAAGGACAGGCAGAGTGTCACTTTGACCCCACTGCTGGGGGCCTTGTGATTTGACAGATAGCCTTGGAACAAATGGCCTTTTTTTTTTTTATTGAAAATGGTTTCCCCTCTCCTAGCTTAAGAACCTCGGGAAGCCCTGGATGTGGAAACACCTGCTGCTCTCCTCCTAAGGAGGAAATAGCCCCTGGGTGGTGGTAGAGAGCATCTGATTGTTCACCTCCTCTAAGCAGCCTGTATTTTTTATGGAGCACAACCTCTGGACCAGAAGAGATACCTGTCCTGGCTTAGGAGAGGGTTCATGTTCACCAGAAGTTAGGAGGCTCCCAGTCAAGACAGACACCAAACCAGGCACTCCATGGCCAGTACACAATGGCAGGCTGGGGCTGCAAGACCCTTTTCTCTCATCCTTAGCTCTCTTTCCTTGATGTACATTGGTTCATTACTGGTACCTGTTGCTATTGTTTGTTGTTTCCTCTGATGTATTAAACCCTCTCTATCTCCACCCTTTCATTTTGGTGTGCATTTTTCTGTGTCTTTCCTTCCCGTTTGGGCTTAAGGGGTGGGGGGTGGTGAGGAAGCAGCTGTGGGGGCTCATCTCTAAGCCACCACAATACTTTAGGTCACCTCACACTTATGAAAACTTGTGTTCAGGGAATTGAATCCAAACCCTACTGTAGGTCAGAACACTAAGCTTCAACCCAGCACTCACCCATCAACGCCCATTCAGTTCCCAAGCACTGGTGTCCCCTGGTCCATCCCCTCCCTTCCCCCCATTTATATACTGGGCATGACATCACAGTGTGGAACAGCTCTCGGGCTAGTGTGGGTCAGCTGCCCTGGCTGTGTCTCCTCCCAGCAACGTGGGGCCAACCCCCTCCCCAGCCTCAACTGTCAGGGCAGAGCGAGCAGCTGAAAAGCCCTTGACTAAATGTGAATGCTGCTCAGGAACAACCGAAACATCCCTGTGTTATCACCATGGACTTAGATCCAAAACACTTCACTGTACCAGCTGCTAGGAAGAAAAACATCTTTATTCCAGCCAAAATCCAGCTTATTAATACTTGACTTTGAAATTTAAGTGGTCTTGGATAGACTTATATGTATTTTCTGAAATTTATTTCTAAAAGCCCCAAACAAACAATAAACCACACACACAAACTCTCTAGAAGACCCAGCATGCATTACCTCAGGAAACAGCTCTTGGGTCATTACAGTTGACTTTCAAACCCATTGTCAACATTACCCACAGCTGAGAAGTTTAAATGATTGCCACTGGTTTCATATGAAGAATGTTCATTTATTACCACTGAGATACGAGTTTCTCCCGCAGGAAAGTCATTAGTTTATCCATTACACCAAGACAGCAACCCCAAAAAAGCCCTCCAAGACAGAAACCCTTGACGTTTGGGTTTAGTAAGAGTAATATACAAGCAGCAAAGTTACCTCAGTTGTTTAGCACCAGGCACAGCAGATGGAATGACTTCCCACAGCACTTCAACCCAGCCTGGGGTCCATCTCCAGCTGGAAGAGGTTATTGTGCCAGCAGAGAGCCTCATAGCTGAGATGTTCCCAGGTTTATGGCCACCACATGCTGAGGAGACTGCACAGTGCTCCCCCCGCTTCGCTTTTGGCCTGGAATGAAGCACCAGTTCCTAGTGATGGACCCACACAGACCTAAAGCACAGGCTGTGATCCTTCCCTCAGTCTGCCAACACTGAGAAAAGAGAGTGTGCCCATGGGATGGTCACTCGTCAATCAGAGCCCCTGACACCAAAGCCTTCCTTTCTCTCCCCAGGCCATGCTCTTGGAAAGCTACTTCATGCATGGACATGAGCAGAGCTGACATCTTTAGCTCATGGAATGGATTCACACCCTGGGACACTGATTTTGAGATACATGGTGCAAACTGTGGCCAGGTTGTGCCTGGTGGCACCACAGGCGTTGCAGTTGGAGTTGGCTGAAAACAAACCCAGACAGATCACCTTAAATGATGGCAAAGGAGCTTTCATTGAATCATAGAATCATTTAGATTGAAAAAGACTTTGAAGATTTTCCTTCCAATCTCCCAGAAAGGATGTGCTCATGTTCCTGTGTGGGCTGCCCTGGGTGTTCCTGCTCTGGCAGGGGGGTTGGACTCGATCTCCAGAGGTCCCTTCCAGCCCCCACCATTCTATGATTCTGTTTTCTGCAGCAGCAAGGTGGTGAATAAGAGGCATCAGCCCTATAAGACACTTTAGGACAGAAGAATGTGTATCCGTGTGCCCACGGTACCCATCCCCAGCATTCACACTCTGACCTGCATCCAACACCTGTCCGTAAGGCTGAGGCTCTCAGCAAAGCTTCCTCTGTGCTCCATGGAGAAACACTCCCAGCTGAAGTCACCTCCTCCTGTGACAATGACCTAAAGCTCTGCCATCCAGCTGGCCTTCTGGAGGTGCACATCTCCCTTGTAACTGTACAAGGAACCCAGAGCAGGAGTTTTGATTCCAGTGTCTACCTTGTAGATGGCTAGAAGAGATCAGTCGCACCGTGCCCATCCATCTGCTGGGGCTCCAGAGGACACCAGAGACTGAGAGAGATGCTCTTTTCTTGTTAAAGTGGTTCTGACCTGGCTGATCACTCTTCTTAGGGCACGTTTAACTTCTTTGTTCCTCAGACTGTAGATCACAGGGTTTAGCAGAGGAGTGAGGATTCCATAGAGCATGGAAACAATCCTATCCTGATGAGGAGAGTAGGTGGAGGAAGGTCTCACATACGTGCAGATGGTGGTCCCGTAGAAAAGGCATACGACTGCTAAGTGAGAACCACAGGTGGAGAAAGCTTTGTGCCTGCTCTCAGAAGAGTTCATGCACAGGATAGCCAAGAGGATGTAGATGTAGGAGACCAAAGTGACCACAAAAGCACCGCTTCCAAGGACCCCAGCAACCGTGACAATGACCAACTCCCTGCTGTACGTTGGCGAGCAGGAGAGGGCCAGCATGGGGGGGATATCACAGTAATACTGGTTGACTTCATTAGAATTGCAAAAGGAGAGCGTGAAGATCAAAGAGGTGTGCAACAGAGAGTTAAAACATCCTACCACCCAGGTGCCGATGGCTAAGCGAGCGCATCGTCTCGCGCTCATGACCTGGCTGTACCGCAGCGGGTGACAGATGGCGACGTAACGGTCGTACGCCATCACTGCCAGCAGGAAAATCTCTGTGCCTACGACATCGATGAGGAAGAAGAGCTGGACCATGCAGCCAGTGAAGGAAATCACTTTGTTCTCAAGCAGCAAAGCCTCCAGCATCTTCAGCACGGTGATAGTGGGACATAAGATATCCAGTAAGGATAAGTTGCCAAGGAAGAAGTACATGGGGTTGCGCAGACGAACGTCTGTGCTGATGGCAAAAAGGATTGTGGTGTTGCCTGCCATGGTGGCCAAATAAATGATCAAAAACAGCATGGAGAGAAGAAAACGGACTTCTGGAGCATCAGAAAGGCCAACAAGAACAAATTCAGATACCCTTGATAGGTTGACCCTCTGCATCTTATCTTTCCTTGTAGAAGCAACAGCAGAGGTTTACCTGGAAGAAAGAACTGCAGTCAAAATTGCATCTCCCTTCTAAAGAGCGTGATCTTTTTGGTCTGTTCTGCAGTTCAAAACCATTTGCAAGTCTGCATTGCCACACTCAGAAAAGGTCTAAATTTTGCTCACATACATAATATAAAATAAAGGTATTAAGCTTAACAGTGATTAACTGAAAATAACAAGTTTAATTTTTGCAAGCCACCATCTCAGCCTGAAGAGCTGGAAGTTGAAGACCAAAGACAACTCCTGAACAGTGACTGGTTTGGTTGGATACAGCCTTGAGCAACCTGGCTGGGCTTTGAAGGTAGCTGCAGAGAAAGGGAGGGTGGAGCACAGACCGCTAGAAATCCTTTCAGCATTAACTGTTTAGTGATAACAGTATCACCCAGGGGGTCTAGATGACCACTTGAAGCTAAAGACTTTTTAAAGTGAGTAATGCTATCACAGAGGAATTCATTCCTGGTGAGCCACAGACAGGTACTAGACTCCAGATGCATGATGTTTTATTCAGCTTTATCTGGTGGGATATAAAAAGGGATATAATCTAGAATCCAGTTAAAGACCTCCCTCCTTTCTATGAATTTTAATCTTTTAGGATCTAGCTGGACTTTCCCCCCTGCTCTTCCCACCCTAAAGAAGTTTAGAAAGACTTGGCATTGAAGGATCTTTCCCCCTATTCCATCTACTCTGAATGCAGCTCTGCATTTTGCTCATGATTTACTTGTAGCCCTTTAGGGAGATAAAGCAAAGCTCATCAGGAGCTTTGGTTGCAGATCAGAGGATGGTTATGAGCCGGTGTGAATACTGTAACCCCTTCTCACTCATAAGAGAGACAGATGAAAGAGGTGACTGTGACATCCCATCTCTTGTCCCACATTCTCACATAGCTTGCTTCCAGCTTAAAAGTGGAACCACACAAAAAAAAGGGAAAGGGACCACAGAGCTTAAACTGCCACAAGAAACAGTCAAGTCACCAGAAATAAAAGGCACACACGGTGCTTTAAATCACTTGCTCTTAAAAGGAGCAACTTCTTTGGGTGCAGTACAACAGGAGCTCAACCCAGAAATACTCACTGCTACGAAGAATTCATTACTGGTAATATCCAGGAAAGGTGACACTCTCTACATCTGATTAGAATATCTAGGAAAAGGATTCCACTGTAGACTCAGGAAGTTCAATCTATTAAGGAAGTGATGGGTCCAGGTTCAGCAGCCCAGGAATGTTCACACAGACACTGCAGGCTCTGGCAGGATCACCAGTTTGGCCACAGGGGTAAACACCTCCTTTCTCTAACGAGGTTTTATAAACCTGTGAGGATGTATCTGGGGAGAAGCATCTCTGAAGTGGTTTTGGATGCTACCTGTGTTACATAGAGGAGGCTTTTTCAGGATGCTGTCAAAAGGGGGCTTGAAATGGGATAAACTGTTTCCACATCCTGGATTTTTTGATTCCTAAGGCTTTTTTGTTGTAGGAGCTTTTTAAAAGGGCTGTGCTTTGATACTGGAGTCTCCTCCCAGGAAGAAAAACTGATGGTGTCATTGTCCCTAGGTCCTGCCAGCCCACCTCAGCTACCATTCCAGGTAACTGAAGTTTTACATCTCAAGAGTCCAGTGTTCCAATTTCTTTAAATTAATCTACAGCCAAAATGACTTAATCACAAATCATCTTCCAACCATTCTGTCACACTCTGGAGCTTGAATTCCATCACACAATACTGGGGGAAAACAAATTTGGCAGCAGCTCCTCTGCAGAAGATCATGCCTTAGAGGAGAGTGGTGGTAACAGCCAGCACAGCATCGTGTGCCAGTGTCAGCACCTCCCATGCTGATTGTAGATCTGTTCCTAGCCCAGTGTTACCTGCCTGTAACTCCTGCACTGTTGCACAAATGATCCTGTTGGTCAAGTGCTCTTAAAGCCCGTTTGTAGTGTGTGACTCTCACAAAACTGAGACTTCTGCGTCTACATCAAGAGGTAAATTGAAGTTCTCCAGGGGTTACAAAGCACGAGCCTGTCCCACCATGGATCTGTGGCTGGATTAAATCCACATGGTCCAGATCTTTCTGGGTGGGACCATTTGACATCAAACTTCTCGTGAAGTTTCCCCAACAGGGAATGGAGAGATTGATTCTGTAATAAACCCAGATGCCAGAGTGACACACAATAGGGATCCATCTCCTCCCCAGCTGTGAGGAGAGCCAGGACTCTGCTCTTCCATCCTCCTCCACTGGTTTCATGCCCCTTCCCCTCACTGTTCCCCATCTTATCATTGCACAGCCACGAGAGGGCAATACCTCCTGCAAAACCTCCACGGGCACATGGCTGTACCATCAGTCAAGCCATGATGGCCATGAAAAGGGGCCTCCTACTGTTTGCTTTTGCTATTTTTCATCCGAGACCTTTTATCTAAAGCCTGGTGCTGATAAACCAACCTTAACACAACCCACTGCTGGCCACCCTGTGCTATCCATTGCTGGCCACCAGTGTGATGTACATGTGGTAACTCCCTCACCACAGCTTCTGAAGAGTGGTGGTGTGGCGACATGTGACACTATGACCACCTTCCAGGGGAGGTTCGTGTTATAAATATTAACTACTTCTTTTTGGGGTGGGACACACGGGCCCCGGGAAGGTGGCAGTCATGCAACTCTTGAGGTTGCTGGCTCTCAACTCTTTCACATTCCCTGATGATGTCCCCTCTTCTCAAACTAAACTTCTGGCCCCTCCTCTAAAATGAGACTTGGGATTTTAGTCAAGACTTTGTCCACTGGTTGCCAGGTTCTGGCAAGAAGGAGCAGCCAGAAGAGGTCTGCAGAGGAGCAGCTCTGGATTAGCCTCATCTTTGCCAGGAACCATTTCTGAGGCAAGTTTTTACTGGGAAGAGCAGATTCATTAGTCTGCAGTGTGCTCTGATATTTGAAACAAGCCCCAGCCAAGCAGTTTTAAAGCTGTGCCCCCTGACAGCACAATGCAGGTAAATCTGCTTGGCCCCCAGTCCTTCAAGAAAACTGATTTGTCCAGGATCTCTTCACATTCCTTGGAGTTGAACAAAAGCATTGTAGAGATCCTGCCAGTTCTCTAAAGACTTTTTTTTGCTCCTTTGGGGCAATCTCTCACAATCCTCTAGATGAGGACAATACTCAAACCTGAGCTTACACTCAGGGAGCTGCTAATTTCCAGGAGAGCAAGAACTTGAGATTTTTAATGACTCCCAGTGGAGCCAATTTACACACACTTTACAAACTCGCCTGCCAAGTTGCACCGTTGCAATTTGTCAGGCACCAACTTTTTAACAGCATCTACTGAGGTCTTATTAAAATCCTCCCAAGATGTTTCCTGGAGAGACAAATCAATTATCTGAAGTTGGTTGTCTTGAGATCCAGGCTCCCCAACCCCCTATGGCATTTGCATTTGGCTTCTTTGTAAAAATCAGAGCAATTATTTCAAACCAAGACATGCAGTGAGCTGCATGGAAAAGCAAAGAAAACATCAGGCACTTGTGGACGTGGGAAAAATTAAAGGACATGTTGAACTTAAAAAAAAGCTAGGAAATTACAGATAGAAGAAATAAACAGCTGAAATTCAACACTGATCCTAATGGGGACTTTTAGGATCAGATAAAGCTTGTCAGCCATGAACCATTCTCAGCCTGGCTTGCTCTTTTGGCATAGTCCCTCCAGCCTCCCAGCCATGAGCACCTCTTCGTAATGGGACATACCATCATGGGAAGAGACAAAAAAGGCAATAAAGAAATCCTGTGTTGAACGAGAGTGCCCATCACTGATACAGCCTAGGAAACAAGTTCTCATGAAAAGATTTCACAGGAAAATAATTGAAGGGCGACCGCGCACATCCCACAGGAGGTTGGTGGGACAGACATAAGTGAAGAATTATTTATAGCTCAACCACTTAAATTTCACTTCTTACCCCACACTTTTACATCTCCCATGGTTATTTCTCTTTGAAAAACCATTCCTGGATTTACTACTTCTCCTGCAGCATGCAGGGGCAGGCTCAGCACAAAGCAACACTAGCACGAGAAACAGTTCAGAGTGGACTTGCCAAGCCTCTGTGTCTTTGGGGAGGCCACTGAGAGCTTTGCAGGCCCATTTCACTGTGAGAACACAGAAAATAGGGGCTGACACCGTACAGCAAAAGAGCTTAGGAACAATTAAACATTCCATAAACATCTAGTTCTGGATTTGTGAAGAGGTTCATGAAGAACAGCAAAAGAAAGAGCGAAGATGGGTGGTTACACCCCTCTCCCAGTCTCCCATCCCAGTCATCTCTGCTCCTGCTGCCCAGTCTGTTACCTTCCTTACCCAGAAAAACACACAGGGCCACTCAGCCCAACTCAGAACCTCCTGGTTCCAAAGCAACAGCCTGAACTTCACCCAAGCTGCTGGATCCCACAGCTTTCTTGAGAGACTAAGCAATGACGGGAGCAATCTGGGCTGTTAGCTACACGGACCCATCACAAATAGGAAAGCAGGTCCCAGCTTGCACTAGATGTGTGCAGCAGCATCCCCAAAGCCCCCCCCAAAGCTCTGAGACACTTGGCCAAGGGCCAGCACCATGGCATTGCTCCCTGAGACTCTAATCCTCTACAAGCAGAAGCTCTGACCTTTTTCACAGCAGCTCCTGGTTACTGCAGACACAAACCAACCCCCAAACATCTCAGCCCCAGCTCTTGCTGCCCCTGATTTATACCTGATGAACAAATGAAGCAGCACAAATTACCACCATCTGAGTGAGGGGACCAGGGCTCTGATTAAATCTGCATTGATTCACCACCTGCCTCCCATAATTGTGCTTACCCTGGTTTGAGGATTTCCTTTTAAGCTTCAATGATGCAAAGTTTATTTTTCCCCCAAATACTTTTTGCCCGGTGTCTTCAGAGGAGGGGTTAACACTCTACAGCACCAGGAGCTCTGGACGTTGTAATGCAGCAGGGTTTAGCCCGGGGATTTTAGGAGGGATTCACCAGTGGGACCCAGTGACAGCCACACTGGGTGGCCAGCCTCTGTGTGCTGTGGGGTGATCTACCCCACACCTTGGCTGCGTGGGCTTTGCAGGAGCTATGCTCCCTCATATCACCTGCAGATCTGGCTGGTTGTCCTCACTTTAGATACAGCATTTTGCACCAGATTGAGATATTTTCTCCCAGGGATTTAAGTGGTCTTGATTTATGATTCTTTTAAGCTATTTTTAAGCCAGCTGCATGATCTGGCTTTGATTCCTTAGGACATTTTAGATCAAGAAGAGATAAGTTGGGGGAGTTGGTGTCTTAGAACATTGGACCGTTTGCCTCAGCAAGACAAAACATCTCCTGCCTGTTTTCCTGCCTGATTTTATCTGAAATGATGTTAGTAAGTAGTGTAGGATTGTGTACGATTTCTCTAATGCACATTCTGACATCTCCAAGCAAAACTTTACTGAAATCCTTCAAAATAAGCTTGGCTTTTTTTCTTTTTTTCTCAGTTGAAATTTACCCAAATTGACCCAGAGGACATTTTAATATTTCAACATTTCTCTCTAACACAAAAGGAGATTGCAGAGGTAGGAATTCACTGCTAAAAAGAAACATCATTTGCACAAGGATGGGAGATATTTGGAAATCTGTCTTGCCCAGGAGGATCGATGACTCATCAATGCTTCTGATCTTCCTCTTCCCACTGGTGTAGGAGGGAGGACTAATTTAAGGCAAAATTCTGTCAGAGGAGAGTCTCCCATTTCCTTGGAGCAATTCACCTGCTCAGAAAACAAGGTTGGGCTCAAGGCACAAGTTTATTCTCAACCTCATCTCCCCCACGTATCTATCCTGGACTGGTGTCTGTGTGCTCCTGAGTGACCAGGCTCTGGACAATCTGCAAAGGAAACTGATAATTGTCCTTGGAATTGTCATTGTCCGAGTCTTAAATTGGCATTGGTGTGGCAGTGACAGCTACAAGAGACAACACATAACTGGTGCTGTGGCCACTCAGCTCTTTTCCTACAGTGTTTCCAGAGCTTTCCCCATGCCCTGGGCAGCTCAGAGAGTTCAGACCAAGGCTGCAGTGCAAGCAAAGAGTTTTGATGTGACTAAGATGTAGGAGATGCAGGATGCAGAAAGGTCTCACCTCACAGTAACTAGGATACCAGCTTCCTCTGTAGGGAAAGGTTCTGCACAAGGAGAGCCAGAGGACAATTTATGACCCCTGAGGTGAGGCTGTAAGAGGGATATGACTATTTATCTGCTGAGAGGAGATGTTTCTTTCCTGTGCCACAGACAGAGCCTAGACAACTTGCTTAGATCACGTCACCTACTACTTCATAGAATCATAGAATGGTGGGGTTGGAAGGGACCTCTGGAGAGCATCGAGTCCAACCCCCCTGCCAGAGCAGGGG
>JANHFX010026246.1:15080-41490 GCA_027560015.1 Chloroceryle amazona
AAAAGGATTTTTGGGGTGCTCTGGAAGGAGCACAGGGCTGCAGCCCTAGTCATGGTCACGCTGCAAAACAGAGGAAAAGATTTCCAGTGACCTGCTTCTCTACTTCTGGGTAGATGTTGACCTGCTGAGGTCTTTGGTCAACACGCTGATTGTTCTGGGAACTAGGCTAAGGTCAGGTGTTTAACAGGAGCTCTGGCATTTCTACACAGCATGGAATGGGAATCTGTGCTTCCGAGAGTGCGTAAGGTGTGTGGAGCTCAGATTTGGAAAGGAAAGCAGTACAGAAGGCAGGAGCACAGTCTGGTTAATTCTTGGGGTCTGGCACTTAGAGGCTCCTAATCTACAGGGTTTTGCCCCTAAACCTTGACATGTGGTAACTTAGAAGTATAAACTACATGAAAAATCACTCACTAAAAGTGGCAGAAAGTTCAGAGAGGACAAGATTTTACTTTCTTGTGCATAGTGCTAATCTGTGTGAATCTGAGAGTGATAAACTCCTTTATCTATCCCCCCTATGCTTGTGCAGTACTCATGTCGTGTTGCCTAAATTCCAGATGTTTTCTAAGACGTTGCTGGCTTTTATTCAAGGATTCTTTCCTCTAATCAATTTCTGATGCAGGGATCAGAACCATGAATTCACTGATTTCCACAATCCCAGCAGAAAACTGTGGATTAGGATTAGGAGAGCTAGGTGTAAATTTGGTGAGCATTGGGGTAGATGTCTGGCGATCAAGGATAGAGCAGGAGAAATGGAGCGGGCATGATAAGGAAGAGACTGGAGGCAAATTGTTACGTTAGAAGTAGCTGGAAGAGAAGGAAAGGACCTAAAGGCAACAAGTGGTCAAGGTCTAGTTGCAAGAGGAATTGAAGCCAACAAAATATTCCCCTCTAGAGCTGGAAGAGAAGCCAGGAGTCATGCCAGCACCCAGCTCTGCGTATGATGCATATGAAATCCCGTGTGAAATTAACTTATGCAGCCTTAACTCGGGAAGCCATCAGCGAAATCACTTTAAAATGAATAAATCAGCTCACGGATAAGGCTCGAATAATTTGTACTACAAGGAATTGATAGTGCATGTGCCATGTGATTCTTCCTGGGTACTCTTTCTTGCATCCTTTCTCCAGTAGAGAGCAGCAGCTCACCAGGAGTTGCTCTTGCATGTTCCTTCTTACAGAAGCTGGAAAATCGAGTCTTGGTTCGCTTCATGTTTGAGTTCATTGAGTTAAACTGCAAGCTTTGTAGATGTTGGTTATGGTATTAAAGGCAGCTTTAAAAGTCCCTAAGAGAAGATAGAGAGAGGTCCTGCATTCCTTAGCACTGTCCTACAGCTGCCTGAACAAATACGCTACATGGTTTCCTTTCTGTGGTAGCTTTTGCTTCCTTTCCATGAGCAGAATTTGCCACATCCGTGTGTTAGACTGAGACTTTGGCTACTCGTGTCACTGGATCGTTAGTTCTACTCCATCTCACACCTACTAAGCTCACACATTTACACGAGCCTGGGTGATATTTGCAACGTTCTCTGGTTTAATCTGTGGTCTCTTTAGTGCAATGCTATATCAGGAAGAAAAAACAAAGGCATGTGACTGTCGAAACCAGAATGAATCAAAACAACCTTTCAATCTATTGAAGATATGCAGAAAACTTTTATCCCCGAAGAAAGAATCTCTCCTTACTATTTTGGAAAGCTTTGGACCTGTGTGCATGTGTATTTTACATGTTTGCTTCTTTACAAAGTGTAAAGACTCACTGGAGGAGGCTCAATGTGATGGCTTGGAATGCTTTTCTATTTTAACACTTTCTATTTCAGTCTAAAACCTCCAGAATGCCATGCCAAATTTTATCTTTGTTTCTGGGGATCCTTGGAGATACCTATAATGTGATCTCATGCCCTGACTGCAGGGGACAAATTCTGCTACAGGTTGAACAAGGTTTAATTCTCTCAAATGAATTAATAGTTTACATTAAGTGATGAATAGCAAAGAGAGAAAGCCTGACTGCTAAAGTCTCTTTTTCCCTGCAGTGCTTGTGTTCTTTCTCGGTCTGCTCGTCACCACCAGTCCGTGGGTTCTCTAGTGATAATCTTTAGAGCAGAAAAAGCCTCCCAGTTCTCAGGATGGAGCATCATACCTCTGCATCCCCTGCGGACTCAGGGAGAGCAGCCACTGTCACTCTGTTCCTCTCGGGTTTATGGAGGCAGGAAGCTGACAGGCAAGGATGAGATGCAATCAGAACACTCACACGTACCAGTTGACACATCAGGACTGGCATAATGGAGGGAGTGGATCTTAGTAAAGGCAGGAGCTCCATGGATTGCTGGGAGAAGTAGAAACCCAGCAGCCAATTAAGGCTCTATTTTGTGTTTAAGGGGCTATTTTACCTCTGACTCGGACAAGACGTGGCTGAAAGGTTATCAGACTACCAGTGAATCTGCCTTTCCCATAGCAGCATCAGATGGATGGAAGACAACAGTGAGCTGTCAGACTCTGACAGTGCCCAGGAAGAAATGGGGGTTCCCAGAGGACCTCAGCTGGTGCTGAGCGTGGCGGTGCAGGTGCTGCACTGCTCCTGCGAGGGTAGATGCTGTAGGTGGGGATGGCCCAGCAGATAAACCCCTTGCTAGGGTAGCTGCAGTGGCATTGGCACGGGAAGCAGCAGACACACGCAATCCGGGGCACAGCAGGGGCTGAAAGACACGACACAAGTGATGGCGATACTGTGAGATGCTGAGAGCGCGGCGGCCCGAGGAGCTGCTGTGAAGAGCAGAACAAACTCATTCTCTGCCGTGTCGGGAGGTGAGCTGAGCACGTGTGCTGGCCTGGGTGGATGAGCTGCGTGTGCGAGGCAGGGCCAGGGCGTGCTGACAGGCAGGGAGTAGCCGTGTTCTGCTGAACTGCTCACAGCTTGGCGCTGATGGTAAGCAGAGCAGCTTTGAAGTGGGAGCTGTAATAAAAAAGAGCCCCCTGCAAGGAGTTTATACCATCTGTTGATGTAAATGTGCTCGCTCTCAACTAGGATATGAGGTGAACTAACTGCTTAGACCATTCCCTGATTATCTTCAACCTTGGCTGCAGCTCCCCTTAGGATTTCTGCTCTGTCGAGACATTGACGTCCTTTTCATATTGTTAAAGCTTTAAAGTCTCCTGCATGCTGGAACATTTCCCTCTAATCTTGGTCTCTAACAAACTGCTGTCATCAGAGATGTGTCACAAACAGCTCTTGCCCCAGGACACTGCATGTTTCTGAAGAACTACTTTCCTAACATCATTCCAGTGAAATGCAGGAATCTTCTCTTGATGCATCGTAAGATCTCCTCTTTATCCAGTTTTCTTTTCAGAGGGCCACACTGTACACTGTTATGTCTCTGCGTTATTAAATGTCTCTTTCCTCTGAAAGAGAAAATATTCTTTATCTTAATTGCATAAGGAAAAATGGTTATTTAGATGGAGAAATCCACAACCACAATCTTTTTATAGCAGTGTCTTGGACGCCTGTCTGATTTTATAACAGTGTAAAACTCTAAGACTTCCAAAGCAGGTTTTGCAACCCAGTCCGAGTGTTGCTTTATAAAGCCAAGTCTTTGTCTGTTATTGCTACCTCTGTGTTGGTAAGAGGATATGAAACTCATCAGATGATTGACACACTGTCACAGCTTTCAGAGTCGGTCCTTGTCAGCAATAATACCTTGTGTTACTATCAGTAAGTGCTTGTAAAAGTTTGTCCCTGTTCTGAAGTGTGATCACTGAGGATTTGATCCTTCCCCTTAGCTCAGTGCTGCAGTACATGTAAGTGGTCAGTCAGATGTGCTTTCTTCAGGAACAAAAGTAAACCTTTATCCTTTTTAGCACTGACTAAAGAGAGTGGAATCTCCCTCTCATGCCTACAGACTCCCCTCTGCAGCACATCAAGCACCTGCTCCATCAAACTGCCTTGCCTTGCTCCTCTGCAGAGGGAGTGTGGGTACCAGCACGGCACAGATGTCCCTGAGGACCCATGTTAAAGGCAGCAGGTTACAGAAGAAAGAGGTTTTTCAAAAAATTCAGTGAGCTGGAATTCCTTTAAGCTGGGTTTATTGTTGGGAAAGATTCTGATAACTATGCTTGTCAGTAGAGATACCTGAAAAAGCAAATCTTAAAGGCTGTTTGTAAAAGGCAGGTTTGGGGTTCTAGTCAGCTGTCTGAATATGAGCATCTAACTAACATCATCTGAGATGTTCTTTGCCATCCCGCTTGTCTGGAGCTGCTGCTTCAGAAGGGGTAGACTTCCCACAGGTCTTGTGTCATCTCCATCCATCTCGTGAGTATCTCAGATATCCTCAGGTGTCTAAACTGCACCAGATACTTGTGTGCACAAACTGCAGCTTTTGAAAGAAAGATGTAAAGGTATTGGTAGTGTTCAGACAGTTCTCAGGGAAATTTTCATGTCTGGATCTTCTGTAACATCAAAATAAATCTGTAGGGTTTGAGTTTTACGTGTCAGGTTTTACTAGTGAGATGTCTATAAATCATCTGATGTTCAGAAGATAATTACAGGCCTTGTCTAGACTGTTTGGGATGAAGCAGACTCATTGGAGGGTTATTTTCTGATGAAAAAGCTCTGGTTTTGAACAACTTGGATCCTCTATGGGAAAATTAAAGTGTTATTGGAATACTGCAGTTTTCTCTTTGGAAAATCAAAACAGCACCTTCCCAGTGGTCGACCTTGAAGGCTTAGGTCCATTTCTCACAGTTCCATTGAAGAAAAGCAAAGACTGTAAGGCTGCCTGTAGGGGAGCTGAGCACAAGCTTGAAGGCTGAAAAAGGTGATGATCAAGAAGGCGAAGTATTTGGGTTCATAGACTTCTTTTCTCCTCCTTCATTTTTTTTCTTTTTAATTTATATTATTGTGGATTCCCTCCTGCATTTAGAAAGCAGAAATGATGCTTTCAAGCTGGGCAGCAAGCAAACCACCAAACTCCCAAAATGGAATATTTCAGAATTCCTATCCCATGAACAACGCCTGGGTTTTTCTGTTTTCTTCTGTTTATTGGGAATCAATGTGAGCTTGTTTTCCAGACTCTCAACATTTTCCATGGCATGTTGATTCTGTTTCTCTGGGCCAAATCTGTTATTAAGCTTTTGGGGAATAATTTCCAATGGCAAATAGATTTGAAAAATAAATTATCAGCTCCACAATCAGTGTATTTGCTGTGAGTTATGCGCTCAGCTGGAGTTTGGGCTGACCTCTCTAAGATGAGATACAGATCTCAAGAACCTTGACGTGTCCCATGGCGTGTCTTCCTCCCTTTGGAAAGCAGCCTGGGCTGCCCATGCTGCTTTCAGCGTGCGCCGTCAGCACTGCGCAGCCAGGAAGCAGCACCAAGCTTGCATCTGGGGACTTCTTTTTCTCAAAAAGAAATTTTGAAAATACCAAATGAGATCCTTGCCCCTTCCATTAGGAGGAAGGCTGGGGAGGTAGCAAAGGTCTTGAAAAGGTCCTCCTCAGGTTGCAGAAAGCTTTTTGCAGAGCCTGCAGATGGCAGGGGCATTCCTCCTAAGCACTGTTTGTCACAAAGGCCAACTGTCAGTCTGGCTGCCTCTCTGAGGTGCAGCATCCCCTGGCTCCTGCTGGGGCCTAGGAGCGTGTCAGAGGCTAACACTGTAAAATAAAATCCAACCCAGCAGAGCACCCTTGAGAAGCCACCAACACCTTCATTCATCTGGGAGTCACACTGCCCAGAGGAGAACAAAGCCACTGTTGCTTTGGTCCGTGTGAGACTGTCAGTGAGTCTATGCCTCTTGCTCTTTCTTCTCCAGTGTCTGCCAGATGTGAGCGCTCAGGGTCATAAAGAATCTCTGCCTGGAGGTTTACGTGCCTGTGTCAGGCTTGATGAGGCTCTGAGCACCCTGCTCTGGCTGCAGATGTCCCTGCTCACTGCAGGGGGTTGGACCAGATGACCTTCAGAGGTCCCTTCCAACCCAAGGCAGTCTATGATTCCATGTTTCATGATTAGCACCTATCCACAGCTATGGTGGTTTACTTGCTGCCCTGAAGTGAGGAGTAGAGGGCCCTGTTACTGACCTTTTATTCTCCTACTTACTGTAACCCTTTTGGATTTCAGCCAGTGACCGTAAACACAATGGCTGTGCCTTCACAGTTCTGCATTGCCATTTTAGCGCTCGGGATATGAGCTACTGCCTGTAAAGTGTGTGGCATTAATTTCATTTCAGCTGCTTCCTAGACAACTACTTTTGGTAAATGAATCCGGGATGGAGGTGTCTATATAAAATAGGAATTAAATTCTGTATGGGAAATAAGCTATATTTGGTTAAACTCTGTTGGTGACACAGCTATCAGCATTAGATTTAACTCTTGTCTAACGTAATGCCAGGCAAAGATGTTTTGAAGAAGAGGATGGCAAGGAAAAGTCATCTTTCCAGTAGGACTGAGTTTGATGGTTTGTTTTATGCGCTCGTGGACATTCAGGCTATGATCAAACTGGCTTATTGTGATTCACCCCATTCCCATAATGCACTCCAGCATTACACTCTTAGACATCAATTCTTCTCCTGTAGTCCAAAAGACGTGCTTTTGTAAGTTCGAAGTGCCATTGCTCAGAGAGATCCCAACAAAGTGGCTAAGCACTGGTGGGATTGTAAATTATCTCCTGAAGCCTCTTTCTTCTGTGGACAATTTGGAAGGAATAAATCAGGAATTACCACACCAGCTTTACAACCTGCATTTTTTTCAGCAGAAAGTTTTCCACTTGTTGATTTCATGTTCCAAATAAGTAATGAACTGGTAGTACAGTTGAGCAATCACTGTAATATTTAAATTACCAGTAGGAATAACTCTCAGCTTTAAAAATCTGCAAATGAGCAGCAAAATGACTTGGAATTGCATCATTCTTGGTATTTTCAAGTAGGTTTGGTCCTACCACAACTGCTGCTATACTTCTGGTACCTTGAGCAGTCTGCACCAGATATACCTCTAGAGCTGCTGGGGGTTAGAGACAGAAGGGTGGTTGGAGAAGACTTTATGAACATATGGTGGCTGTGGAGGCACTGGATGTGTCTGCTCAGCCAACCCTGCCCCGAGACTGAGCAGTCCTCTCCCTTCAGCCCTTGTAAGGAGACATCCCGCAGCAGGGGCTGCAGGAACACCAGTAAGACATTCATGTTCCTGTCTTGTCAAATTCGGTCAACTTAGTTTTAAAAAATGAACTTTTTTTGAGCAGCTTTTCCTCATAGCACTGGTGTTTGCAAGGGTGTTGCAGCTGAGAAGGGGAGGGTGTGTGTGGAGAGGTGGGCTCCTAGAGTGGTGGTATTTTTTCAGTCCACTCTTGTAGCAGGAGCCCCTGAATAAAGGCTGAGTGTGCTTCTAGTTTTACCTTCTCTTAAAAAAAAAAACCCTACAACCATTATTTCATCTTTTTTACTACTTGCAGCACAATAAGGAACTCTTGTGCATGGGAATTGGCTACTGATTCTCTTAAACCTCTACTGATGCTGTCCTGTACTTGTGCAAATCTGTCTTAGGGACTGGGCAGTTGAGTAAATTTATGTAGCTTTTTCCAAGAGGTGCTATACGCTCCGATGTTAATTATCCAAACTCTGTAGAAAGCAGAGGGGAAGAGAATGAAAGTTTGTGCAAATAGTTTGCATTTTATTTTAAGATACAGATGTTTAATGGGGCAGAAGATTGAGTTCTTATGTTAATTCATCTGCATTTCAAATATACTGATCTTTTTTTCCTGCTCCTATCGTTAAACATCGGCCTCCTCAGTCTTCCTGTAGTTTATTTATTACTTTATGATTCCAACATGGGTGAGATTTCTATGGATCTTTCCAGATTGCTACATAACGAAGCAGAGAAAACAGGGAAAAGTGACACACCCTGTCCACTTGGGTTGGAATTTCTTTGAATCATGGATTTTCTCTCATTCTCCGTCTTTCCAACACAGATGTGTTTTCAGTTGGCAAATCTGAATGCTGCTGTAATAGCCGCACTTGCAGGCTCAATGCCACTGAATGCAGTATATTTTTTAAATGTATTTTATTTACAAATCTTATTTAAGAATCTACTTCTGCTGTTCAGATGCAAACTGAAACTTCAACAAGCTCCTAAAATCACACCGTGTCTGATCTATCCCCTGTGGGTGTTTGTAAGGTTATTGTACTTCTGTTAACACCACATCTCAAGCAGCATTATCTTGGTGTCTCTTTCTACACACCATGCATGGAAGGACAAAACAATCAAGTTTTGCTGTGAGATGAAAAGTTCTCTAGCAGATAGAGATTGAAAGTGTTATCAGGAAAGCAGAGGTGGTGATTTTGTCTGGTTTAGGGGAAGAGGTCACCAGCAGGTGGAAGGAAATGTGTTTTTATCTAGGCAGAAAGACTAGATATGAATGTGTAGATTCAAATGCTAGCTAATGTCTATTTAAAGTTTTCCACCCTTAGCAAAAAAAGGCAGAGCAGAATTGGAAGCAGGTCAATGATAAATACATAGATATTCTCTTGTACAGAAAAGCATCCAAGGAGCAGAGAGCTGATGTGTAGTTCTAAAGAGCTGTCCAATTCATCCCCAGGTGGATGTTGTGTAACAACCCCTATTTGCATTACAAAGGGCTGTCATTTTTAGTCAACATTTGCCAGCTATCTTACACTAACAGATTAGAGCTGTATATAGCTCTGGTTAAGATTTACTCTACCTATGTGCCCTAAATTCCTTCTATACCCACTTAGGCACCTGTGGACTTTACTATTCCTGGTTTTAGTTCAATGCAAGCTAAGTTTCCACGATGTGGATCTGTTCCTCAGGCTTAAAATGCTCTCTTGGGCTCTATCAAGGTGATTTATAAGGAAAACATTTTAAAGCACTCTCATACCTTGAGGACACTAAAGCTGCAAAACTAGAGCAGCAATTTTTAGCTGGATTAAGAATGTGGGATGGTAGATGCCACTTCAGTGCTCACAGCCTTCAAAGTATAACAGTGCCCAAGGAACACCTTTCATCACAGTGGCCTCAACGCATTCTTTTTTCCTTTGTGAAGCCAAATCCCCCTGAACGTGGCCCGTTCTCTGCATTATTTCCTTTCTTTGGCACTAGTCAGTGCAAATTTTTCTTTAAAGACAGTGACAGTGTGACAGGAGTGAGACCTGTCAAGCTAAATCTTTGTGTTATGACAGAACAAAATCCCAAATGACAAACATGTCAGCTGTACAAATGATTGCTCAGAGGGGCTGCATATTTTCTTCTGTGGAGATTAACAATATGGGTCCACGATATTCCTATGGAGAAATGCCTTCAGGTATTGCATCCCTGGCTTCAGGGACTGTCAGCAGGCTGCCTAAGCAAGCATAATACAAATAGTCTTGGAATGGAATATAAAATCTTACTGCAGATGGGAATTTGGTGGCAGGCCGTGGTCCAGACTATGCTAATTTTATGCTCTGAAGTTGAAGAAAGAGCTAAGCTTAATGTTTAAGGTTTATAGGTGTCACCTATCTGCAAGAAGACAGTTGTTCTGAGGAGCTCTAAGATTGATTGTTCTGATTGGCTGGAGATGGCTGAAATGCCAACTGGTTGCAAATGAATCAGAAAGTTTCAAAGAGAGGGCAATAAATCATTTATGCTTTGTTTTAGCAACAAATCCTGTATTTACCCAGATATTTAACAGATTATAATTGCTTTTTACTTGCATCACTAACCCTATAAACCCAAGGTTTTATAGGGGTTATAAACTTCTTTAACTTCTATGAAGTCATCTATTTAGAGTTCAGTAAGAGCTAGAAAAAGAGAGACTTTTCATATTTCAATTTTGAGAACTAACTTCTTGGGTATGCCCAGGACTGGAGACAAATTAAATATGGCATTTTCCACTCTTTTTATTAGAATTGTTCTTGGTTTGAACTTCATCAAAGGGGTTTTTTTGTACCGATCATTGACGTGTGGTGAATAGCCATGGCTGCATTTTGGGGAGTTTTGGACAGAGATGCAGAAGGACAGAACACTTGTAATTTTTTTTCATGTCTGGTAGCTGCAGAGAGGTCCCCAGAGGTCTGCTGTGCTGATTTCTGCCCCTTTCCCCCTGGATATTTATGCATCTTTAGGAGCTGGAACCTGGGGTTAGGTAGGCGCTTGTCTTTAGTGAGCGAGAGGTGATGACATCTCATGGGGAAGAGGGAAGCTGATTGTTAAGCCCTCCTTAGTTCTTAGCCTTCTCAACATGAACAGGGGAGAAGTAATGCTTTGGACAACAGAATTTCAAGGCTTGTCTGGTTTTTCTGCTCTGTGGAAATGCTCCATTCAGCATGGGTATTTCATTTTGAGCGTGGGCTACATCCCACAGAGTTAAACTAGTTCTATTCTTCAGCTGAACCGATCACAGTTTGACCCTGGCATACTCACTGTCTCCCATGGGCCAGCACACACAGAACCTACCCCCTCAGCTGCTGCTCAGACCTCCTATGATCTCATCCTTTTACTTTCAGACAGGTACCCAAGCTGTCATTTAGAGCAGAGTGTCTCAGGAAATCACACTCTGGTCTGTGTGCCCTCGATTTGGGAATACTGATCATACCCACTATCCCCACGTGATTCTCACAGGTCAAATGTGACCAGATTCATGTGTAAGGAGCACCAAAAATAAAAGAGGCTTCTTGGAGGTGATGCTGGTCACAGGTTCTTTTCACTGGTTTTTTCACTCCAAGCCTGTGCTGCTACACGGTCTCTTTTGCCGAGGAGAAATTTCTGCTTCAGGAAACCTGGAACTTCTATAAAAGAAGCTTGAAATAATCGAGGGTAATCACTGAGGACAGATCATACAGTCTGAATATACCAGCTACATCAGAGCCGAGCGCAGTGCCTCGAGGCTAGGTGACTTCTGTTTAGGAAAAAGTGTGTTGTCTCCAACTGTAAATTGCCACTTGCAGAACACAATTAACTAACCAACTGCACAGAGATGAATTGAAAACTTAAACAAAGCTGTATTTGACTGAGTGCCATCCAGAAAATGTTCTCTTCTGAGAAGTCTGTGGATGTGGGGAGTGCCTGCCGAGCCAGCAGCTAATGGTGTCTCTTTGTGGTTTGTGAGGAGAAAAAAAAATCCACAATCAAAGCCCCAAATGGCATTTCTCTAGAGAGCATCAGGAGATTTCAAGCATGATGAAAAAGTCTGAAGCACAGTTCTCCACCTGCCATCTGTCTTTCTGCTTCTCCCATTGAACGTCAGGACAGTGACTTGTCCACCTCAAGGGCAGCAGCCACGGGAACTGTTCATCAGGCTCTGTGTGTACTTGGCATATGGTGCTTTGAGATGCTCAAAGTCTAATCTCTGCTTTGGGTGCAAATAATTTCTTTTCACTCTATATTTTATGCCTTAGTGTAAAGACCAGCAACAGTGTGGCTGAGAGCTCAACAGACCTTTCCTGACCCTAATCCCTGAGAATTCGGGGATTTCATCTAATGAAGGAAGATTAGGGAAAACAGTGCTAAAGCCTCCTGTTCCTGCTCCCTTCACACCATCTCAGGGCTGCTGTACACAGCAGATGGGACAAACGCAGAAGGGAGCCCACTGTTTTGTTGACAAAGGTGGTTGAACTCCTGGGACTGACACGCCACTTTTCTACCCACGCTACGCAGTAGAATTGTTTTGTAAGTCTCTGGTTTGTCTTCATCTTTATCTTAAGAAGGCCTGAGAGTGACAAGGCAACGAGGTAGTCCTTAGCCTGTAGGAGTCACTGAAAATAACCTTCTTTTCTTTCCTCCCGATAACGAAAGGTATATGCCAAAGAGGGAAGGATTTTGCTCCCATGCTCATGCATTGCATTGTGTCAAGGCTCTTGACAGATTATTTACTGTTTGTGTGTCTTCTGGTTGGATCTCAAGCTCTGGGAATTTGTCTCTGGGAATTTATACCACTTTGTTTAGGGAGAGGTTAGGAACTGTCTCCTGGAAACAGGAACAGCCTGCTGGACTCACAAACACCAGGATTTAGCCCTCGGGTACCAGAAGTCATTCAGGTCTTTGCTTTTAGATGTTCTGTTTCTTGTCAGATTTCTGAACCTTCCTTCTCATTCATGTTTCAATGTGAGATAAGGAAAAATGTCTGTAAATCTTTATGCTAATTGCAAAGGGGATAGGAGCTAAAGGCTGTGTAAGTCCAGCCTCTAAGCCACTGCCTTATTGGGGGCTTCAGGTTCTGCATGCCCAGTAAAATGAACGTGAACTATACACACAGAACATGAGGCTCCAGCGATGACAATTCCCTTTTATAAACATCTACCAATTAAGAATTTGATTTCATCTCTGCTCGGAGGCTTAGTGTGGGGAGCTTGTGTTTGGAAAACTGTACAAAGCCAGAGTAAGTTTACGAGGTAGGGGCAGGAGAAACGTGCATCTAGGTTCTTCACCTGAGACCTCAGTCCTGCCCTGGAAACCAGATGGGAGCTGGCAGCCACAACTGGGCTGCCACAAAACCTTGATCCTCATCACCCTGGAGGACCTGTAGTCCTCGAGGTACAACACAGCTTGCACCGGGAGGTGTGGAGATTTCACTCTACAGTATTTTATATGATGAGGACATTTGATTACAAGTTTGTTTTAGAAACTGAACAACATTCGTGTGCAGTGGCATATTTTTGTGCTGAGTCGATGGGAGTCATTGAGTGAAAAGTTGGCAGGTGGGAGATATGATTGTTTCCTTGTTGATGTCTCTTCAACTCAGGTGGTGATTTTGCTGCCAGAAGAAAGATTTAACATGTTTTAAATAATCTCTGAAGAAATCTTTCCCAGATCGAACACCGAACTGTTAATTAACTTGCCACTCTTACCAATTCCCTCACCCAGGGGAGAATTACTGATTGCTATCAGTCATGTCAATTCCCCTCATCGTGCTGAAAGCGCACAGATATCTTCTGCTCAGTAGCAAGATTAATACTAGTTTCTTAATGAAGGGAATAACTCTTGGGTATGGGAGTTGAACACATCTTAATTAACATGTTTGGGGGGAGATAATGCAACGGCACAACTGTTGGCTTCATTCCTAGATCAATGTTAAAGCTAGAGCTGTTCCAAAATAACAGACTTTTAAATGTTAAGGTATTGTTTTAAGTAAGACTGAACAATTACTCAGTTCTCATCTGGAGTAGCCTATTAAAATTTATTTGGGATGAAGATTTTTCAGCTGTTTCAGTCTAATCTGTGGATCCTACAAAACCAGAATCATGGAGGTTGCATATTCTGTGATTTTGATTTGATTATTTTTGTCCACCAGTCTGGGCAGATTCATCAGTAAATGTATCAAGTGCCTGCTGAACTCACTCTTTAGAATTTACTGTCTAGCAAAGATAATAGAATTGATATCTCCACCTCACCAGGAATTACAGGAAAAGTCTGGATATACACATTTTGAAAAGAAATGATAAAGGAGCTACATTTTTTTGGCACACAACTGGTCCTTTTAGGCAGTGGACAAAGTAGATGAAGAGTCCATTTGTTGTGACACACCAAAGGTAGGATAAGAGAGTTTCCAAGCGAGATGATAATAGTGGTGTTAAGAATTACATCAGAAAAGGTTGGTGATTGGGGATTTTTTGTTCAGCACAGCTATTTTTAAAACTCTGCAGTTCCCTTTTAAACCTTTTCTCTAATGGTAAAAGAAGCTTCCAAACCTGTTCAAGTTGGTGTTTGTCTGTGATATGGCAATTGGTGCCGCTTGCTGCGTTTCAGGTGGGTTCTGTTAGGAAAAACTCAACATCCTTTTGCTTTATATTCACTCTTCCTGTAAAGAAAGAGCGTGTCTTGAGTTTCCTTTATTACCATAGCTGTGTGGTGAGGTGATTTTCTTTATTCCCCCCCCAATAACTCTTGGGTTCACTTCCAGGTCAGTAAGTTACCTGGTCTGTTTCTATTTCACACATACCTCACGCAGCATCCTTTCTCCCAGATCTTCTAATGCATTGTCCTGTGATCTCTGCTTTAATAGTAGGTACCTGTAGCTCTTAAAACCACAGATATTATCCGCAGACTTCTCTTGCACAGGAATAATATGAAAGAAAAATTGGAGGAGCTAAGAAGGTCACTCTGTCTATCAGGTCTTTCCTGTGGTGTAACATCACTGCTGTTGCTATTGTATAGAGCACTTACGAGTCGCAATGGCACCTCTGCTAATTGGCAGACGCTCAGAGAATATTCCCTTTCTGTTCTGCTCTCCTTCATCTTTTCTCTACTTGTATTTCTTTAATTTCTCAGGTATGGGCCTTTAATTACCTCTGAACCTCAGCCTCAGTCTAATTTCTTACCCTTTTATGCAGTTAAGCAATCAGGACTAGATTTTTCTCACTGTAGGTCTAATATTTGTGCCATTTATTTTCCAATAATATTTTTCATACCTATATTTACATATGTATGGATATGCACATGCATGTATATATGTGTATATTCACAAATTATCTTTGTGATGACACAAAATCAAACCCAAGTGATTCTTTTTCACTGTCTTCCACCCTCTAAACTCTGTGGTTTTAGAAGAGAAGAAAAAAAACCAGAGCATTTAATCTTCAACGGTTTCTAAGCACAGGAGTTTTCCAAACACTTGCTATTCCATACCAGTAGAGTGTCACGTAAGAAAGCAATGCCTTCAGGAGCAAGCCTTTTTTGGAGGCAATGAGAGCTTATTTACTGCAAGAAAACTTGAATGATTTAACTGAGAAATAAATTTTTTTAACATGTGATTACATTCAAGGGCCTTTCCAAACCATTCCAAAGCACCCCCTATCCCTCAGTCCCAACAGAAAAGTCCTTTTTTCTAAACTTGTTTTTCTTCTTCTACATTTTAGGGGCAAGAGCATCTTTTCTCTCATATAAAGGCACTCCCTGTTGTCATATCAGGTCATTGCTCAGCAGTTTGCAAGTAAGGAACAGGATGGGGTTCCTGGACTCTTATAGGAGGGACAGAAAGTGAGGCAAATAAGTCTGACCTCTCCTGCAGTTCAGATTCACCTCCTTGTCTTCCATGTTCCTAAGGAAAATGGATTGAAACGCTTGGCATTCTGAGTGCCTCCTGTTGTGTTAGGAGAGCTCTACCCCCCATCTCAATAAAACCAAAAAGTTTTAATCATCCTTCATAAATACATTTTTCTTCTGGTTGCTGTTAATTTTTCTTCTTACGTAATGACAAAATTTCTTCAACATGCCAAGTGTGAAGCTGGGAACCAAACCCAGAAGGGTTTCCCCATGCACAGATCATTACAGTCTGTTAAACTCCTGAGAAGCTCTTTTTTCCAGTATTTTCATCTTTCTATTTCTTTCACAAAAGTATCAGCAACTCTATAGAAGCCTTGTGGTTTGGAAACAAAGTCTCTCTAAACTTGTATGTGTGGAGAGTTAAGAGCTTAGGAGAGCAACAGAAATGGCAGCAAAGTCCAATATGCATGTGCATGTGTTACAGCACGTGCCAAGAAGGTTTTGCTGAAGGAACCAAGATTTGCTTTCCTCAGTGTAGAAAACAGAAACTGAATTTCACGCCGTTGCTCGTACGCTGGTGATGGCTGATGCTCCTCCTCGCTGTCTTTTTGTTCCGGGCTGGGTTGGTACGCACGTGATGAAGTGTTTTGGAGCAGCCAGTGTAGTCAGATCAAGGGAGGAATCACCAAATTTGAGGATGCCCCTGTTAATGTTGTTCTGAGCAGTATTAATGGTGTAGACACTTCATCCAGAATGAGTTGTTAAACCAGGACACCCAGCCCATCTAAACTGCTGCCAAATAGTCAGGAAAAAA
The DNA here is from genome assembly GCA_027560015.1 of Chloroceryle amazona. Classification (NCBI taxonomy): domain Eukaryota; kingdom Metazoa; phylum Chordata; class Aves; order Coraciiformes; family Cerylidae; genus Chloroceryle; species Chloroceryle amazona. The sequence continues at coordinate 30,845 of JANHFX010026246.1, forward strand.
ATTAAAAGCTGTGCACACTATAACACTTTTCCCTGCATTAATTATTTTCCCTGATGTTAATTAAACAGTTTCCTACTATTTAGCATCTTTGAAAACTGAGATTTGGAGTTTTCTGTATATTAGAATTGATTTATTTTTTTTTTTATGATAAATTAATGGCTGAAAGTAGCAAAGTCAAGGCTAGAACATCACCTGTGTACTGAGCTGTGGGGAATGCAGGGTATAGAGCAAACAGCTTGCAGTGGTTTCACATATAACTGAGTATAGCATGTAAGCCCTGATGCCAGTCAGACCACTGCTAGATTCCTGTGGAATTCCCAATACCAGCAGCAGAGTAGACAGCTAATCCTGTAAGAGGGTCCTGCTCTCCCAGGGAAGAACAGCCAGCAATTAGAGATGCAGGATGTGCCCGTGGAGCCAAGGCTGGAGTGCTCTGAAGCCTTTCACTGGGAAACAGCTCTGCCAAGGAGATGTGTTGCCAGGGGCATCTGTGTCCCAACACTGGGGCTCTGGAGGTGCTGAGGGGTGTTGAGATTGGCGATGTAGAGAAGGTAAAGGAAGGCAAATTAGGACCAAGTAAAATAAAAACAAACCAAAGAAAAGCCTTGCACATTATGCAAAATCAGTGGGGCCTTCATGAGGTCTTTCCAACGGGATACATGGAAACAACTGAGGGTTTTGCTTCCTTCTCCAGGCTTCTTAAATCAAAAGGCGTGTTAAAGCAAGATCAATTCTGATTAGATAGAAGAACCACCTTGCAAGGGTGGTCGAACACAGGAACAGGTTCCCAGAGTGGATGTGAAGTCTTCATCCCTGGAGGCATTCAGAATTTGACTGGATACAGCCTTGAGCATCTGCTCTGGTTCAGTATTTACTCATGGTCTGATGGGGGCTTAGCTGCAGGGTGGGAGTGTTACCTACAGGTACAATAAGAAATGTCTCTTTCCACAAGCCATTTGAGTCCTCTTTCAGCATGTTATGTTTTGAAGCCATCACAACTGCAAGCACATATGATCCCTTCCCTACCCTATACCATGACAGACCTCATGTATATGAGCTTTAAATGGTCCTCAATTTGCTATTTCCTACTGAAGCTGAAAAGCCCATGAAATACAGTGGTTATTGGCAACCTCTGAGCTCTTGACTCGGTGAATCATTCTAGTTATGTTACTACAAGGGAGTGGAGTCTGGCAGAGGCCCTGTTTGAAATGATTTAATGGAGTAATTCTTTTAAAAGGGATTTTTTGGGGCTTTTTGGCTTTTGCTATGGGGGATTTTTTTTTTCTTTTTGAGGATGGAGGATCTTTTATTTTCCCTTCACTTTAGTCCTTCCAGCCCTGTCTTCATAACAACTAGCTGGAGGATTCCCTTCCCCTCAGATTTCAACATAAGATAGCTCAGCATACGTTTTAAAGGGAGTTGAACATCTGGAGAGGGGGAACTGTGGTCTTCCAAAACACTTCTTGCAGCACAACATCTTCCCTGGAAAGTTGAAGGTGCGGAGATTTTAAGGTGCTATTATAGCTTTTGCAGTCAGGGACTTCATTTTAATGTGAGCACACCCTAAAAAACATGCCCATTAGCAACAGCCTAGAGGTGTATTTGGTACAGCTCAGTAGTTCATAACCTTTAAATGAAGAAGGACAGCTGGCAGCACTGCTTGAGGAAGAATATTGGCCAGGTCCTGATACATAGAAATGCAGTTTAGCCAGCATTGCTTGTGATCAGACTATTTATACCAGTTTATAATCTGCTGATTTTCCCCCTCCTCGCTTTCTGAATGCACGGTTGTGGAAGAGTATCATGGTATGCAGGGAAAAAGAGTGCTAGCTGCTCATCTTCAGCTGCAAGGTCACTCAGTTTCAAAGAAAACAGGAGCTGAAAGGCTGGTGGCCTTGGAAGCAGGCTTTCTGTCTTTGACACAGATGTGGCAGATGTTTCTGAGAGGCAGATGTGAGGGCAAAGAACCCCTCCTCTCCTCTCGAGGTCTTGTGGCACAACAGTTTTCTTCTTATCAAATGGTTATGGATATGCACATGAATATTCAATCTTATTCTCATTGTACTTATGTCTTACATGTTTGGGCTTTTTTTAGAGCTTTTATCACTTTAATACTTCCTGAATTTACATGTCATTAGATACACACCTTTATTGTGTTATGGACTATCATCACACAAGCTTTACCTCAGACACTTGATTATTTTTCAAATGCTTGTGATATCTTCTTGTATTTGCCCCTCTTCTCAGTTGAACATTTCCAGTCATTTAAATTTTTCTTCAGGGCACGTCATTCTTTGGTCTCTTCTAACCTGGGGTGTGTTCTCGTATAACTCACATGAGGTACGGATATCGTAGAAAGGATTGGCTCTCTGAGAACTCTCTTCCTGATATTTTACTGCCTGAACACAAGGAAGACCTCTAACAGAATCAGCTGCAAGGTTCAGTGGTGGGCAAGACCCACACCACATTCCCAGAGAAGTCTCAGTGAGTGACAGACAATTTAAGGCAGCTGTAAATATGATGAAGGAAGCTATACAGTTATTTTAATATGGGGGTTTTTAGCAGTTCCTTATTAAGCTCACTGACAGTCCCTAAGCATTATGCTTCTGCGCCGCCCGGTACGGCTAGTTCTCAGCGCTGTTAAAATGTAGAAAAAAATAGAGAAGAAGAAACTTTGGAAACTAGAAAGGAGGGTGAGAGTGCAGGGCATGGAGGAGGATCGAGAAGAGCTAGGGAAAAAGTATTTCCAAATGGAAAAAGTTGTGCAAGTTAATGAAAGATAGATGAATTCCCATGTTGCCCGCAAATTTTGAGGAGAACTATTTTCTCTTTCTAATACTTAATACAGTCTCCTCTTATCCAGAATCATGTTGGTTTCCTTGTTGTGTTTGGGATTTCTTATTTTTTTTAATATGATCCACCTGTCTTGACAGTCATGGCGTGGAACTGATCTCAAAAAACCTCACAAGAAATGTTAATGATCTTGATCTGTTGCCCTGAAGTGATAAAAACCTCCATAGAAGTCCAGGGCTGTTCCAGACAGACCTTGGGAATGCCTTGGCAAGGGCCAACAAATTCAGTTTGATGTTCTTCTTTCCCTGGGTCCCAGTGTCCAGATTGCACCCGGTAAAAATCAGTGGACTTTTAAGCAGACTTTCCTTTGTTACAGCTTGGAATCTGCTGCCCCATTTATCTGCTCCTGGAAACTTTTTCTCTCCCTGCTGAGATGGCATTGGTGGAAATGAAATTATTGTGGCTAAGGACGAGACAAGTGAGATATACTGAGAGCACCATGTGGCTCCTATGTTTGCATTCTTTCTGACAGCATTCTTTGAAGAGGCAGAAGATAAATTTCTAAGGCTATTGCGATCCATTTTTTCACAGAAAGCTTCTACAGAAGAAGTCTTCAAGTAATCTGTAGCTTACTACGCTGTCAAACATTAACACTGTCCAGCAAGTTCAGGTTGTCCTGCTTGTTTTCTTAGCAGTTCTGAAAGCGGTGTGCAAGCTCCTCTATGTAGAATGAGCCTTGCCTGTGGCAGGAGAGTCTCTTATGTTTCTTGTTACAGCGCAAACTTTGTTGATTAGAAACAAATGCAAACTTTTGGGACTTGCCCTGTTCAACAGCTACCCTAGAGCCAAGAGAATAATTTCCTGTGTATGTTCACATGGTTCCCACTCACTCACACAGACGGAGCCATCACCTCACACTTAAAACACAAAAATAGAGGGTACTGTAGCAACCGCCGTTAGGGAAGAGCTCTGCGGTGTTGGCAGCGAGCAGCATCATTACTCCAGAGAGGAGCCCACGTGGCAGCGTGCCTGCAGCTGGCACAGTGTCTCGGAGCTCGGCAGCGTGCAGTTACCATGGCATGCTTGACCAGAGGGGTGTGCGCGTGAACGCTTGGTCTCCTCTGTGCCCTTCAGTAATGCAGAGAGGAGCAGCAGGACAAGGGCTTTCTACTTCAAAGAGATGCAAGACTCCAGAATACCCAAGTGCTTGTGCAAGGGCTGGTTAGGCTTCCTTTACCTTCTGCCCTTGAAGCTCCATCCAAAAGCAGTCACAGCCTAACAGGTGTTCAGTCTGGCAGAGAATATTGTAGCTGATGAGAACTGTCCCTGCAAGTGTTCCTGGATTTAAAAAAAAAAAAAAGAGGGTGGAGAAGAAAAAAGAAAAGAGATAAAAAAGTCTGTCTGGGTAGGGAGTAAAAACAATACACAGATCTCAACAGAAAAACTGTATAGAACTTGCATTTATACCAAGAATACCAGCACTTCTTTGTCAAAGTAGTGAGACAAAGAAATTACAGGTTTTACCAGATGTTTCTGATGGAAAGAAAGGTCTTGGAAGAGAAAAACAGATTCACTGATCGTGGAGGGAGGGGTTGGAATTGGTGCTGACACAAAAATGTCTTGCAGATCTACTGTTACTGCTACCAATTATTTCTGAAATGCCGTAGAGAATGTCGTGAAATACTTAGAGAAAAATAGAGAATGTATTTTTTCCCTGAGAGAAGAAAAGGGAAAGTTGTAAAAGAAGCATCAGTCCGTACCCACAGTCCGTACCCACGCCTCCCAGTCCATCAGCTGTGGCACCAGCTAGCTTAAATGATATCATTCTCACTTTTGAGTCAAACTCTCCATTAAGGGGTTTAGTGCAGAGGGGTTAGGCTGTTGCCTTTGCTCCTTAGGTCAGAACTACTCCAACTGTGAGATGGCCGGTGGGCTCAAAGGGAAGTTCAAGTAGGCAAGAGTCCTTTGAAAGAGACATTCTTGTTTGTATCGCTGACTGGCTCCCAAAGTACAGGCACTTTGCACAGGATGGGTGAAGGCTTCCCTAGATCCCACTGGGCTGGGCTGCAGTGTGCTCAGCTCCTGCTCTGCCTCACCCTCTGGGGTGTTTTGAGCTCGGGCTGCAGCCAGAAGGACACCCAGCTGCTCTCTCCCTGTCCCTCCTCAGCATGACAGAGGGAGGAGATGAAAAAACACGAGTCAAGATAAGGAAGGGAGATCATTTGATAACTGTTGTCATGGGCAAAACAGACTTGACTTGGAGAAAATTAATATTTATTGCCAGTTAATCTGGATGGTGAGAAACAAAGAGAAATTAAAACAACACTTTACCACCCCCTCCTTTTTCCCAGGCTCAAATTCACTCCTCAACTCCTCTACCTCCTGCCACCCCAATCAGTGTAGGGGGATGGGGAGCAGCAGGTTATAGGATTATTCTGTAACAGCTTCTCCCTGCCTCTCCTTCCTCCTCACCCTGTTCCTCTGCTCCATCATGGGCCCTTCTGCAGGCTGTAATCCTTCAGGATCAACCTGCTCCAGCATGGGCTCTTCGGTCTCTGCAGGTCTCTACCTGGAGAATCTCCTTCTCTGCCTCCTGCTCTCATCGTGCTGTCTGCTGGGCTGTTTCTCACACTTTTTTCTCCTCATTTCTCTCTGCTTATGTGGCACTTTTTCCCTTCTGTAAATATATTTTTGGAGACACGCCACCATCCTGGCATTAGCCGTGCCCTGTGGTGGGCCCATTGGAGCAAGCAGCACCTGGCTGTGTCCAGCACAGGGCAGCCCCAGCCCCTTCTCACACAGACCCCCCCCTGCAACCACTGCTGGGTGCCCGGGCACCTGCACCCACTGCATCCTCATGAGGAAAAATTGTTGGAAGACCTGGTGTATGAAAAGATTAAAAAGCTGGCAAAGCCCATGAGGACTCGGGTGGGTTCAGACCTGCTGCCTGTGAGGTACATTCCCACCGAGGCAGGTGGTCAGGAGGAAATCACATCAAGTTTGTGAAGTGTCGGAACTTCTTATCCCCAAGCTGACTTTTCCTTGTAGAGGTGTGATGCAGCAGCACTGCTTCAGAGACATGTCTACCAGCAAACATAGAGAAACAAGGAGAAACTACCTTGTGACACAGAGTGACTGGTCATGAAGCCAGAAAAAGGCAAAACTGCATTTAAAGAGAAGTGTGTTGGCCCAAGATAATTTTCTTATTTCTTATTAAGAGATTAATGTGATATCAGCTTCTCCTCAGACACAGAGGAGGATGGTTACTAAAGAGGAGGCTACATTTAGATCATCAGCAATCAGAAATATCTTTCTCTTCCTTTGTCTGCACATCAGCTCTGTCCATCCACTCTTTCCTCAGAGGATGAAGCCTGTACTTTGAAGCAGGTGATGACATGTCCCATACCCAGAAGGAACTTATTTCCAACCTTTCTTACAGGTATTTACATAAGGGGAACAAGAACAGTTTGCTCAGCTTGTTTATTATCACAATATTCCAAGTCCTAGAATAAGGCAACAACTGGGACACTGAGTGTTAGTGCTTGTATTTGACTTTTAAGTCCTTTTTTATGGTCAGGATATCTTGCCACAGGAGCATCACTGGTTTGTTACATTTTAGACTGAATCCCTTGGCATTAATGGCATCATTGCTATTCATGTGAAAGGGAGCAAGACCGGTTTTGTAGCTGTATAAAAAAATGCAGGCCAGGAGAAATGCCCACATTTCCCTGGAAAACCAAGTACATTTCCAAAAAAGCCTTCTCAGTTTTCTACCAGATGCAAAGCCCCAGGGAAGTTTGAACTGCAGCAGGTTTTCAGGTTTTGCTGGCTTTTCTCTGAAGCAGGGCCAGTGCCACATCATCGGCCGAGTTCAAGAACTAAAAAATAAAACCCCATTTTTTGACCCTGATCCCTTCTCTTTCCATCCACATTCAATTTTCTCACCCCACCTGGCCCTTGCGTGTTTTCTTGTTCTTCAGCCCTGCCAACAAATGTCCTCTATCCTTTTTTCCTCTTCTCCAGGACTTTTTTTTTCCCTCAGTGTTTCTTCTCTGCTTCTCATCTAAGCCTCTGGATTTGTTTTCTCTCCCTTACATCCCCTGCTCATGGCCAGTCCTGCTTCTTGCTCTCAGCTTTGTTATTCTTCAGTCAGAGTACAGTGAAGTTTTGATAAGGATTTTGAACAATAATAGGGATTTTGAATGATCCTATAAAAGAGAGTAAATAAGATTAATCCTTACTAGGGATTTTCAACTGCATTGTAAAATCAGCCATTTCACAAATAGTAGGACTACTGGAGCCTGATTCCTCCTGGGCTTGTGCCATGAGGCTGAACTGGGCACAATCTGATATCAAATACAAGGAAAAGTCATCTCAGCTTTGCTCTCAGGTACCTTACAGGACCTCTTGTCTTTCCCCAGGTGCCATTTAGTAGTAATGCATTGTCTCCCAGCGACTGCTGCCCCTCAGGAGAGTTGCTGGTCCCTGTTTGTGCAGACCAGCTGAGCAGAGAATCTCTCTTCTGTGTTTTAACCCTGGCTCCCTGGTGGGATGCTGCAGGGGGATGGGGACTGCCACATGAGGCCAGTGCTTGCAGCCTGGTGCTCCCAGCTGGGCCATCAGTACAGCTTTGGGAAAGAAGCCTTCAAAAACTCTGCACTTCATTTCAACACGAGCATATGTTAGATCATCCGGCTCTTCACGAGAAACCAAGAGTACAGCTGAGGACACCTATGCAGCCTGTGTTGCCTCGCTTTGGATTATGTGTCAGGGAATCTGAAAATGGGGTGGTGATGGGATCAGCATTGCAGTAAGCAATACGTGTTTCTAAGCTAATGGCTGTAACACTGGGATGCCACTACCCCCCTTAGGAGAGATGTAGAGCAGAAGCCAGCTAAAGGCCTAGTACTTTTTACTATCAGTTGCATTTTCTTCAAGTAGGAGGTTTTTTTTCCCCTTTTAAAAAAAAAATAAAATCTGTTTTTAGGCAAAAAAAAGAGTGTGCATTATGTGGAATTCAAGAAAGCACATGCCACAGGAATGTCATCCTGCCCTCGGGCAAATAGCTTAGCAAACCCCAAGCACCAAACTTTCAAAAGCGAATTCATAAGCTGCTTTCTGCAGCATACTGTATATTAACAGGCGTGAATTCAACATGCTTATCCCTCCCATTGCTTTGCTGAGGCAACCTTGTTGTACTAGAACAAAACTACCTGGAGGGATATGATCTCAAATGTCAGGTAATAAACCTTTCCTGTTCTCAGTAAATTTTTATGTTTATATTTTTAATAATACCCAAACCTAGGATACTTTGCTTCCTTCAGAATTTTTTAACCCTGCAGGATATACCGTTGATGAAAACCAAACATGTTCAATATCTGGCTGCGTTATTTCATACAATTAGAGGTAATTCCACGTTAGTAGCTGAGACTATCCAAGAACAACAAAAAAAACCCCAGCTTTGCTGCAGTTATTCCTGGTTTATGTTACATTGAACTAGCCATTAATAAACAGCATTCTTTATGCCATTAAGCAGATGACTTTGGATGGCTAGTACCCATTCATCTGGCCAAGTCTTTCTATTTGATGCTTGAGGTGCCAAGCTGCTCCAAAGGATGCTCCCTGGTGCCTGGTCCACAAGAGTTTAAGTCAGGTCCTTTATCTCCTCCGGTGCCCCGTATGAGCCTCCATCCTCAAACGCTTCTCCCAGAGCAAGGCAAAGGGGGTGCTTGTGCATCAGGCACTTATGAGTGACGTGTGTTCTTGCCACTAGAGGGTACAACGTCTCCATCACGCCGCTGGCCAGGTCTTGTGGTGTGTGCCTGTACACTTGGCTTTTTCAGGAGGTTCTGAACTGTGGCAGAGCTCCTCAGGGAAGCCCAAATGAACTAAAGATCTTTTGAAAAGCGAACACCTAACTTCTGCAGCCTGCTTTGACCATCTCAGACTGCTTTTCAGAAGGGCGTAAGTGTGAATGAGAACTGACCGATGGATCTAAAGGGAAAACATCATTCTCAGGATTTGGGGGGGAAATGGCATTAAAAAATCAACAACCAGAGCTGATTAGCAGCCAGTGAACAGGAGAGGGAACTCCTAGCCTGCCAGCCCAGGCTGAATGGGGAGGGCTGATGTAACACGGAGCATAAGCCAAACATTCATTAGTCATATTTGCATGTGCTTGGGTGGTAGGATCTCTCAGCAGCCAAAACAAGGGTCCCAAGGCCAAGCAGCAGCCCTGGATAACAATGCAGCTGAAGAAATCTCTGACTATTCATTCTGAGGAAGGAATTCTCACTCTGCTGAGGTAATAAGCTCTGTGTCCATGCAACAGTCCCATGACCAGAACAGAGGGTTCCACAGCCCCAACCAGAGACAAGGCTTGTGCCAGGGCAGCTCTTCTTCCAGAGGACATGGCATTCTTCAGGAAGAAAATCCGTGCGCTCAGCTCTAGGAATTGTTCTGCCAGGTGACAAATGCATTTTTACTTCTAGTTAAGGAGAAGACTGATCTTTAAGAGAAAAGCTACTTGTGAAGTGTTACAAGGACCCATGCAATTTATCATCCTATTCTTTAGTATTTATGAATGAGATGTATCTTGAATTGTCTTACAGTAGTAACTTGCTGTACCATCATTCGAGTCTCTTGCTGGTTTACACACTGTATAAGACCAGTGAAGAAAACGTGCAGCCTAAATTCTACACACAGAAGCTCCTTTTTAACCTCTTAAAAGAGGTGAAAAGAGACTAGGTTCTCAGTCCAACCCTTCTGTGTGTTGTGATCTCCCAGAGAAAGGTGAGACAGGAAAGGATGCTGAAATCCATAGGTGTTTCATGTGAAGAAAGAATGACAAGGATTTATTTAAACAGCAGGAGATACAGACCCCGGGTACACCCTCTTGTGCTGCCTTGCCTTTGACACGCAGTTAGGTAATGAGAATGTCTTTCTTTGGCTGACAGTGCCGAGCCCTTCACCAGTGCTGTCTGCCTCCTGCTCTCCTAGGACACTTCTCCAGTGCTGGGCAGCCAGGGCATTTAGATGGCACCTGAGTGTTAATGTAAAAACACCAGCGACGAGTTCCAGATTTGCCACAGTTCAGTCTTTTATTGCTAGGACATCAAGTAGTCTCAGAAGTATTTGCTCTGCTAATCTGGACTGCATTTAATGGCTATCAGATAACCCTGCCATGGTGACTGTTGAGGGGCTTTGTCCCCAGCCCGTGGAAGTGCAGATGGCCTAGCAGCAAGACTGCTTTACTTGAGGGGGCAGTGCCTGAGGAGAGCAAGAACACAGAAATTCTGTGTTAAAAAGGACTGTGGATGGGTCACGGCTGCAAGGCATCCATGACTGAACCTTCCCACTCCATCCTGCATGTGAAGGACCTGGACTGGTAGGACCAAACCCTGAGGAGAAGCCAGGCTGGTGGGGACTGTGCCTGTGACTGACCCTAAAGTGTGAAAAATCCCAGCGCAGCAGCTCACTGGTAGTACTGGGGAGGGGGCTGATAGGTTTAGACATCAAGTGTGCACCCATCAGCCGTGATGCAGAGCGGCTCCGCTGCTGCTCTTGTGTGAGCCAAAAGTGTTGTGAAGTTTGTTGGAGCTAAACTGGGCCCTCTGGGCAGATATGATGTGTTGTGAAGCTTCCTTCAGGAACGGGGCAGTTAGGGGCTGTGAGTGAGAAAGAGAGAAGATGCATGAACAGGACTAGAAATGCCAGACCAGAGAATATTTGACCTCTGGAAATAAGGGCTGAACTCAAATCTGGATAAAATGTGATCTCTGTCTACAGATTTAAACAGGATATATCCCAGACTCAGTTTCTGTTTACTAGCATCACTAAGAGACTTGTCTGTC